>KV454680.1:0-108020 GCA_001662585.1 Pseudogymnoascus sp. WSF 3629
GCTATATGAAAGTCATAGGTTTTTAACACTTATTATTGGGTGTTCGAATCACTCCAGCATAAAAAAACTAAAAAGATAAAGGTTGGTACAGTTCAATAGGTAGGACGATGGAGAAATCAAGTAGTCAATCACGCTTTTACACATCACTAGATTTAAGCCCCATTCAGCCTCAGAATAGACTACCACGATACAAAATACTCAAAGCAACCTACCTACCTACCTACCAGCCGCTAGGCGTGATGACAAATGAACGTAACCTTGGTGCATTTAGTTTCTATGAATCGGCGATAAACTAGACATCGAAGTTACCTCCGCCCATCCTAGAGTAGTCTTTCACGAATCTTTTACCCCACGAGCCATTGCTAGCTATCTAAACGAATAGAAATCAAACAAACAATTTTAAAGGCAATTATATTAACAGTAAAGGAGTATAAGCCCTAGGGTCTACCTTCTACGCGAACCTGATATCAATTTTGTTAAGACAGTTTGACATGAAAACTGTTTCTACTACTAACATAGTGAGCAGATGACACTCATAGCAATAGATCAGCTGCGTTAGATCCTAGACCCGTTCTAAAGAACGACGCAAGCAATCATGGGTCTACATGGAAAGCAGGATTAAATCAAACTAACAAGTTTTTAGGTATAAATTTATAGATGGTAGGACGACGTTCATTGGTAATACGATTAGCTAAGATAGTATAATGAATTTCTAGTAATGGTTTCTTTACTAATGGTTTCTTAACTAATGGTTCATGAGACTCTTTTCTGCCCTAATAGGGTTAATGTCTAGATTAATTTCCATGAAGGTTAATTGGCTAGAATGATGCCCTAAGACTAGTAGCATATTATATATAGCGTGACAGGTTAGGTGATAATCATGCAAGAGCCTTAAGAACTCGTTTTCTTTCCATTTCAACCAACAATTATTAGCACTTAGAGAATAGCTAGAAGGGCTGCTAAGTGCTAGAACAGTGTTACTGCTAAAGACTTCCTAGCTAGTATAGCCTCTTACATTATTATGTTACATGCTGCTTAGCCTAAGCAATGACTACACATCCTAGACCCTAATAATCTTATTATCTAGTGTAAACCAAACTAACTAGTTGTCTAGGGAGAAGACAACATTAACATCGTTATTTAAATAAACTCTAACAGTGTCTTAGAGGCTTCTAGTCTATAAATCCTAGAGATATATCTAATTTTCTAACACTAACGCCAAAAGTTGACTATCTACTAAGAAGGCAACACAAGTGAAGTGTGTATTGTGGTCCTCTAGAGTATGCTTAAGTTGCTCATTATTAACATCCTAGAGATATATCTGATTTTCTATCACTAATGCCAAAAGTTGACTGTTTGCTAAGAAGGTAACACAAGTGACCTATGTATTATGGTAGTCCTCTAGAATATGCTTAAGTTGCTCATTATTTACATCCTAGAGCATAATAGAATTGTCCATTAATGTAGATGCCATAAGCTGGCCATCTAGCAAAAAGGTAACAGGGTAACATTTAAGAAGAAGCCATCATTAGGCATCTCTTTTAGAGATTCATGTTGTGCATCCTAGATTCGAACCATGTTGTCACCTAAGCCTAACGCTATAAGCTGTCCATTAGGTAAGAATGTAATAAAAGTAACATCATTAGAGTGGCCCTTAAAGTCTACTTAGAGATCCCTAGACTATGTGTTCTAAAGCTGGACTTTATCATCCTAGCTTATAGAAGCTAATAGCTAACTATCTAGTGAGAATATAATTAGGCTTATTTGTACACAATTAAGGTCTAAGATCATTACTTAGAGATCTTTAGTCTGTGCATCCTAGAGGCAAATGGCAAAGGCTAATACTACTGCTACTAGCTTGCTGTTTAGTAAAAATGTAACAAAACTAATATTCCTACTAAGATCTCCTTTAAGGGTACTTTGAATGCTAGTCTCTAGGTCCTATAGTCAAACCATTAAGCCCATTAAAGCTAATGCTATAATTAGGGCATCTAGCAAGAAAGCAATAGAGGTAACCTACTCCACTTGCCCCTTTATTACTTGCTGAAAAACTCTTCTAGAAACGTCCTAGATTAAGACGCTAGGACTAAGAGATGCAAGCATTAAGAGCTAGCTATTTAGTAAGAATGATATAGTAGTAGTTCTATTAGAGTGCCCATTAAGTGTATCATAGAGAGCCCTAGTGTGTACATCCTAAAGCTTAAGCATTAAATTAGATAATAATGAAGCTAGAAGCTAACCATTAGGTGAGAAAGTAATAGAAGTCACTGCTTTAGAATGTCCCTTTAAAACATGTTAAACCACCTAAGCTTAAGTGTCCTAAATTCAAACAGAATTATCATATAAGGCTAATGCTATAAGCTGGCTATTAGAGGGAGAGAAGATGACGTCTATGACTTCACTAGAGTAGCCCTTAAGAGAGCCTTTAGAAGCCCTAGTCTACACATCCTAAAGGAGAATGGTTTTGTCACATGATGTAAATGCTATTTTTTAGGAGTCTAGTGAGAAAACAACCTTATTAATCTTATTAAAGTGACCTTTAAGAGTATTTACATAAGCATTCTATGTTAGGGCTGTTTTAGGCCATCTTTTAAGCTAATCTAGACCCTTCTAATCCTAAAACTATTCCTTAATCTAACATAATTCTAGGCAAAAGATAATACTAGCAGCATATATTTGCAATGGCAATATCTTAATGATTAATATGTTATAAAGTACAAATTACTTAGCATCTATTAACATCTAAAATAGTCTAGGACTCCTAAGCTTCTACTATAGGTTAAAACAGTTGTTATAATCTTAAAAGAGTTAGAAACTTACTAAGATTAGAGGTAGCAATTTTAGCAAATATAGTATTCCTTTAGATACCTTTCTAAGCTAACTAAGTGCTTCTAGCTAATAAAGAAATTTTGTTTATAGAAAGGAGTTAAGGCACCTGCTATCGTTTAGGTCAACACTATTGTCATTTAAGTCATGATTCTTGTTAATATGGCAAAACACGTACTAGTATGTATATTAAACATGCATAAGTTTCCCTTGTATTATTTGCTTACTTAGTATGCTAACATTAACACTAGGGTGTATAATATTACACATATTCTACTTAAGTAATTTGTTTATAACATTAATGCAATGACATGCTAGTAGAGTATGTAGACTTAAAACATTTAGAGGAAAGATTTCTAGCCCCTTGCCATTTATAAAATAGTCATTAGCAGACTTATAAATGAAGTAAACCATGTTATCTTAAATTATGAAAAATGATCCATAAGCCTTAACTAGTGTTTGGAAATTTTGTAAGTCTTCTTTTTTAGTCTTAGTAACATTAATGAGCATCTAAAGCTCTCCTAGATGTAATGGCTAGAATGCTAGAAGCATGGTATAGAGGATCCTCTTATAAAGTGTAGGGCTTTTAGACTCACTAGCATAGAGTTCCTTTAACATGCAATCATATAATTTTCTAAGACTAGCTAGGATTTTAGCTAGGATCTTAGGTGCACGTAGAACTATTACCTTTTCTAGATTTATATAGACTAAAGCAACCTATAAGAATGTTCCTTTAGCTTTCTTAAAGAGCATATCCATTATTATATGCTAAGTCTTTAGTAAGTACCCTTTTTTTTAGTTAAGGCTAAGACTTTAAACTTAATGAAAGTACAAACTACTTTAAGGACACAAGCTAAGTTCCTTTCTAAGTCTATGCTTAGGCAAGACTTGCTTAATAGAACTTCTTTAATATAGACTAAATTACAACTAGTCATAAGCCACTTAACATTAGGTATTAAGCTTCTAGAGTTAAAGATTAGGACAAGGAGCTACTAGAGCCTGTTATTACACTCATCTAGTGCGTCTATTATGAAATAGACTCATGGTTGCATTAATGTTTATATTAACTGCTCTAATATATCAAACAAGCTATATAGTGCATTTAGGCCTTTAAAAAACTGTTTTCTAATCCCTAGATGCCTCTGTTAAAAAGTGGACTTTAATGATGTATCTTAATCTAGCAATTAGTATACTAGGCCTTTTATAATTCTAACTACATTGTTTTGATCTAGGAATTTGCTCTAGTAGAAGAAGTATGATAGGATTCCTAGTTTAGGACAGCATTGTAAATGGTTAGATACGTTAGATATAAGGGAGATTGTCATTATTGTCTTGTCCTTGCCTACATTACTATAAAGCCATAGAAAGTTAGAGGCATTATCTTTCTACTACTCTATAAATGCAAGGTTAATAAGAATCCATGAGTAGCATTCCTTAAGAAGCCTACCTTTATCTACCTTAATTCTTTTTTTATCTAGGCGTGAATTAGTTTAAAATAGGTTACTAATGCATTAGTAGGTGGTGATTAAGGAAGCTTAAATTAAGATAGTTAGAATTATAGTGATCTATAAGATGAAGTGCAGCTAACTAAGAAATATAGTATTATGTACTTTAATAGAGCGCATTCTTAGTAACCATAAAGAGCAACTAGTGCCAAAAGGCCTTAGCTAGATGGCAGGGGTTAAGACAACTCACATGGCAGTAGCTATAGCTAGGGGTTCTAGAAGGTGTTAGGGCTGATTGTTAGAAGGAGCCCTTTAGTGTATGCTATAGCTGTTGTAGTAGTGTAGTAGTACTACTCATCATTCTTATAGGAGTTAGCATAGTTACAAACCCCATAGATGATAGCAACTAGTAGCATATTTATAATGCCTACTGCTTCCATCTTAAAGCATATGATGTTATACTAATCTCATAGCTAATCCTAGAGTTTAGTAGTCCTAATTAACTTGTCTCTAGATGCAATTAATCTATAATGAACAACTAGCTCTAAAATCTTGTAAGGAGGTTGCGTTATCTCTACCATTACTAGCCTATTATCTGTTTCTACCTCATATAATACATTACTCTCTTAATTAGGGATTGAAAAACGTTTCCTAGTTAGTGTTGCGTTAAACTTTTAGAGATGGGTTATAAAAGTATTCTTGCCATTATGCTCATTATCCCCTTTAATTCTTCTAATAGCATTCTATAAATGCTAATGAGTTAGATAGAGCCAGCTAGTCTTAACAAAGCCATCTACTGTCTCTTTTCCTAACTCATAACCTATAACACCTTAGGGTTCGTTATTACCGTCCCCTAGTGTGCTAACTATGATATCACCTAGCTAGATATTAGGTTGCAGATTTGCACTAGGCACACTAGCTCCTATTCCTACCACAAGTCCGTATTTAATATTTAGAAAACTTGACCTCATGCTTTAAGCAAGAGTAGTAGCTAATACAGTTCTAGTCGACTTTAAAGCCAAACCTACTATCATAACATTATGACTACTAATAGTGCCTAGGATGTAATCGTTATCATCACTAGGCTTTCTAGGGAATATACCCTCATGCTTTAAATCTAACATAAACCAAGCAGCAAGAAGCTCTATAGGAAGTGCATAAATCTAGCTAATAGTGTAGTTGCTATAATTCAGAAAATGGGCTATATTTAGGAAAGCAGTACATGTGGTACCTAGCGTAATATCGAGATGGAGTCGTAGTGGGCGATTTAGAATTTGTAGAAAGTATGGTCTACAATTACCATGCGATAGTTTAGACGGCCTGTGATCTAATCGTGCCCTTAGAAACCCATTTACAGGTTAAGGCTACACGTTGAAGTCAGAAATTCCACCTACGCCCTAGGATGACTAGTGCGTTGGGATGGTGGTAGAGCGTCAGCCAGTGAAGCTATATGGTTGAGTAGATGGAGTGAGAGAGTAGACCTTTAGTATGCTACAGAAATGCTACCCTTCATATTGGTCCTCGGGTAGGGTACGGCTTAACGTCCCTCTGATTCTACATACGAGAGGCGGTGAGCCTAACCTGCAATTACCCGGAAACTGTTAGGGCTCGGGCCACCTCGGTGAGGCTAGCCGCCCAGATGGACGTGGAGGATCTACCAACTAGACAGCCATGTAAGAATATAGAAGACTTCATACGATAATTGCAATAGTTACTGCTGCGCTAAATGTGCACCTGGAGAGGGCAGTTCATGCATCTTCCCGTTTTGCGATGGCTATGTACGTTTAAGTGTTTCCTGTGGTGGTGTTATCTATTAAAAGCAGCATTGGCCTTAGACTACTCTCGCGATACAGTAATTGGTTATCAAGTCTCCATTAACAGAAACTTCAAAGTCGTCTCCTTCAGCGACGATCTCCGGCGGAGATGCCCAATTCTCTTGAGTCTATGGTCGTATGTGAATGATGTATGTAGAGGAGGGATTATATGCTGTGCATTCGCTAATCAGGTAAGTATGAGACTTTTATATCTTCCTTTGGATCGGTTTTGGATGATAAATCATTTCGGAGTTTGTTATTATTGTAGACAAAGATTTAATTGGTTCCTAGACCCATCTATAATCCAACCCGATAGACCACGTAATATGATTGCCTCTACGACTTTACCCGCTCGGTAGGTTTTCGAACCTTTTTAAAGCAAGCAAATTCGCTCCTGCTTCCCTCCCTCAACCGTTTCAACACGGCTCTCATCTCCGGTAGTTCACCCTGCAGCTTCACACGCGCCTCATTGTCCGTCCCCTTGTCCAGTTCCTGGTAGATGTCACTCTGTATTTGTCCTGCACGGTCAGTCGTATACTGGCTCAACGTCTGTGCCACGAATTCGACGTCTAGAGTCGCTTGCATAAGTGATGCGAGGGTGTATTGGGATCGTTGCTTGAATGCATCGAGAAGGTCGCGGGAGACCTGCTCCAGTAGATACGAAAGAATTTGAGGCGTCAGAGAAGAGGCCGTAGTAGCGACCTGGGTGTGGACTAATACTAAGCTGAGCAGAGCTTCGTAGACGTATGGCTTGACGTCCTTTGGCTTTTCAGTGGGTGAAGGCTCCCATTCGGGGGCCAATATGCCGGCTTTGATGATGCCACGGAGCTCATCAATCTGTGGTCTGGTATACGACTGAAATAGTCGTGCGTCTATCTGAGCCAAGACATCGCGGATGGTCTTCGCCTCTTCCGTAAGTTTGACTGAAAACGCGTTTTCGAATTGCATTGTCAAGCTGGGAACAACATCAGCCCGTAATGCCTGAAGATTGCTCAGAGTGAGAAGCATGCGGATGTTCTGAAATAAAAATTAGCCTTGGCAATAATACAAGTTATAGGGACTCACTCTATCAGACGCAGCTATAGTTTCAATACCAGTGCTCATTTCTGGGCCTATACTCAAAGGAGTCGCAATGCCTCCTCCATCAATTGCCCAGTCATCTTCGGGCTTCTTAATTGATCGCTCAGCATTCTCAACCATGCCGCTCAAAGCTTTATATAGCGTTGTCACAAACTGGCTTCGCACCATCTGAAGAATCTTCGCGGGAGGAGGCAGGACAACTTCTTCCGAGTTGGGCTTGGTGATGGCTTCCGGGATATATAGGATCTTCTGCATGCCCGAGAGAACTGCGCTTTCAAACGCGCTGAAATTTGCCGGCATCCTTGTGAGCTCCTTCTTCTCCGCGGATCGTTTCCAATCCTCGAGTACTTTTATATTCTCGGCATCCTTATTCCAAGCCGCGCACACTGCTGTGACGCATCGCTCGCGAGCGCTACCAACAAATGCACGCAGGCGCTCTAGAGCTGCACCATCACCTTTGTCAATGACGGAAACAGACGCCATATCACTCGCTCCAGATCCAACGAGGACAAGCAATTTAGCGAGGTAATTAACGCCACTCAGCGAGTTTGCCCATGGAGGCCAGAAGGCAAACTTCTCCCACGCTTCTCCGAGTTTTGGGGATGGAGGTGGTGCACTGGTCGCATCGAAGGCAAACCTCGGGTCCCGAAGAGCCGGGGGGACCAGTCCACCAGACTTGGGAGTCATGGGTGTAGGTGGGATGGGGGAGTAGAGAAGAGAAATGTCCTCAATTGGAGGGTCGACAAAGAATGAATTGACGCCTTCGCGGATCAAGTCGATAAGCTCGATTGTCCCTTTCCGCAGATCTACAATCCCTTGATTTGACAGCCTGTGATGCTTTCGGCTTTCTCCATTAAGGCCCATCGGGAGTGTTCGCTGGGTTTTGCCATCGATAAACCCTTGGACAGTCTGCGAGAATTCAAGGACTTCCCCGAGAACACCTCCCGAGGAGAGCATGCTGTTAAGGAACGTAAGCATTTTCTCCCACAATTCAATAATCTCAGTAGAATCCTGTGTGGCAGATTTGATCTCTAGACCTTGGCGACTGAGAGACTGGAGGTGGCTTGCAAGGACCTGTGGCGTTGGCTTGGGCCCGTTTGCTAATCTTCGTCGAAGAACCTCGATTTCAACCTTTGATCGTTCCGACATCGCTGTGATTTTATTCTTCAAATGGTCATAACGACTCAACAGCCAAACCCATATAGGGTTGTCTTCAACTCCCAGCTCTAGGAGGATGCTTATCAGATCCATATGCTGATCTCTCGTTCCGTTGGAGCCGCCCGGTTGTCCAGCACCATACTGAACCGCTGCCAGTCGTCGCCAAACTTCGCGCTTGAAATTATCCAATTGCTCCTGGACATCGTACCACATCCGTGCCGCAACGATGATATGCTGTAACTGGAGATCTGTCGGCGGCGTTTGTGACGCGACTAGACTTTCGCCGAGTTTTCGTGCCTCGTCAGCAATGCGAGTAGCTTTTGCGTATTCTTCCACAAGGGTTTCGTGATCTTTGCGCCTGATGCTGTCGGCGATCAGGCCAGGTGCCTCGTAGATATCGCGGTGTCTCTCCAACGCTCCAGCGACGACCTTGAGATTATCTTCCTTCTCACGTCCACCCAACGCTGGCCCCCAAACCTCTTCGGCCTTGGCTGCCACATCCACCAGTGGTGCCTTGATACCTAGGACTCCATATTCGCTCTCCTTGCTCAACGCGTTCTTCTTCTTGTTGTTCGCGGGTATAGTTGTGCTGCCAGGGACTGCTTCTGCGAGACTACCAGCTCTGAAGCTAATCCGGCTCGAGTGTCGAGAGTGACGCGGAGGGATTATAGGAACAGATTCTGTTCCGCGAGTTTTCATTTCGGTGTATACATTGTCAATCGTAGCCTTTGCGCGGACAAACCGCTCGAAGTTCGATTCGACCAAGACCCTTAGGGATGCGGATTTCTGGTCAATTGACCGCGACAAGACCTCGAGGCCATTGAGTAGTTGCTGGGTTGAAGCCGAATGATGAACCTGTGACAGGAATAAAGACGGCGAAAATGTAGTTGACGACAGTAAATATCTGTTTCCTTTGGATCGCATGTTAGTCTCAAAAGGGGGTTGTTTGGGGATTGTAAAACATACGCAGGTGGATGTCATCTTGCACAGGCAGACCGTGTCCTCTCAATATTCTCACGACACTTTCACCTGTCCCAAGAGGGTCGGGCTCATCTTTCTGTACCAAGTTCTCCAGCCCTTCTCCCGTCTTTTGTGAGCCTGGGACATAACTTTTACGATCGCTTGTGGCACGCTCAAGTGCTGAATATCTTGACTTTGAAGCTCGGCCGGTGCTACTCGTTTTCTTCTTGTTGACTAATCCCTCGTCATCTGAGGCATCGCTCTCGTCCTTCTCGGCGGGCCACTCAGTTGGGAATGCCGTCGGGAGATTATAGTGCGCGAGCACAGTACGTTCATAGTCGGCCATATTTTAACAAGCTCATGCCGCTTTTGAATTTGGTGAGGTTTGTCAATTCTCCCAAACAGTAAACATCGACATCTGCCCTCAGAGATTATGTTGGGCAATCTCCAATGTGACGTAGAGCTTGAGCTGTCAATGGATGTGAGACCAGGCCCAGATAAGCGCGCGATAGGCCACGCTACAGTTGGTGGACGGATGGACGGATGGAAGCGGCAATATTTCTTGGCGCGGTAGTGCAAGGCTTTCGTCTGAAATCGTGGCGCATGTTACAAGAAACTCCAGTTCACCCTCACCAAACCTATCTCTCTCCAACAATCTTGCATTCGCGCGAGAGCGGCATTCTGTCTGTGATATTTCAAGATGCTTGCTATCCGGTCTATCGCCGCGCCTGCGCGCCGCCAATGCCTCCGTGCAAATGGTGTTGCTATGCTATCCTCTCTTCAGGTTTGAACCCCAAATTACCCCAATTGATAAGCAAATTGGAGTCCCGTCTGCTAACCAGCTGAATTACCAGACACGAACATATGCTGCGGGCGCCAGCACTCACGATAAAGTCGCAAAGTTCCACGGAAAGAAGGGATCTGATGTATGTTACCCCGAATTGCGTCAATTTCGCGTCACTGCACCGTCTTGGATACATTGTGACATGCCATCATGCCGACCGATTGGAATCGACATAGGATGGTAATAGGACATTTGACTAACGATTTGACAGGGACTTTACACTGTCAGTCTGATTGAGGGTGACGGTATCGGCCCAGAGATTGCCCAGTCAGTCAAGGACATCTTCAAGGCTGCTAATGTACGATTTGCGCCATTTCTTTCACCCCGGAATGAGACTGACATTGCCTTGTAGACACCAATTAAATGGGAGCCCGTTGATGTTACTCCTCGACTGAAGGATGGCAAGACCGTTATCCCCGACGAGACTATTGAGAGCATTGAGAGGAACAAAGTTGCCCTCAAGGGACCGCTTGCCGTAAGGATAACGACCCATCATTAGATACAGGTTACTAACATATCCAGACACCCATTGGCAAGGGCCACGTCTCCCTGAACCTTACCCTCCGCCGCACATTCAACCTCTTCGCCAACGTGCGTCCCTGCCGCTCTATTGCGGGATTTAAGACCCCATACGACGGTGTGGATACCGTTCTCATCAGAGAGAACACCGAGGGAGAATACTCCGGCATTGAGCACGTCGTTGTTGACGGTGTTGTGCAGAGCATCAAGCTCATCACAAGAGAGGCGTCTGAGCGTGTCTGCAAATACGCTTTCCAGTACGCTGAGGAGATCGGCAAGCTAAAGGTCCGCGCCGTCCACAAGGCCACCATCATGAAGATGAGCGATGGTCTTTTCCTTTCCACCGCCCAGAGAGTCGCCAAGGACTTCCCAGCCGTCGAGTTCGATGCCGAGCTTATCGACAACACCTGCCTGAAGATTGTCACCGACCCAACCCCATACAACGATAAGGTCTTGGTCATGCCCAACCTTTACGGAGATATTCTATCCGATACCTGCGCTGGACTCATCGGTGGTCTTGGTCTTACTCCATCTGCCAACATTGGTGATGAGTGCTCCATCTTCGAGGCCGTTCACGGTTCCGCTCCGGATATCGCCGGCAAGGGTCTTGCCAACCCAACCGCACTTCTTCTCAGCTCCATCATGATGTTGAGACACATGGGTCTTGAGGAGCAAGCCGCGCGCATCGAGAAGGCCATTTTTGACACGCTTGCAGAGGGCAAGACCTTGACCGGTGATCTTCACGGAACGGCCAAGACCCACGAGTACGCCGGTGCCATTATCAGCCGCTTATAGATATAACATAGAAGTAGAGGGCAGGTTCTCTGTGGGAAGCAACGAGGGCTAGACTGTATATTACATTAAAGAGGTCTTGAATATATTCCATTGCTTCTACTAAGTTCAGAATGGCTGTATTGCCCAGATGCATAATGATCATACGATCAAATAACAGACTGTAGTATTTTTGCTGTGGCGACTCAGAACAAAAAGTTGGCGCCAAGCGCGTTGGTGGTCCTTTGGTTGGATGGTAAGAAAGATGTGTGACTTGTCGATACAGCAGCCGCTTCGCGAAACCCTGCCATTTGGAACCCCTGTTTCTCAATCCATCCTCTGACGTTCAACCTCCCTTCTAAAGTTAACCTCTACTAAATAGAAATCATCGCGGCGGTATAGGCATGTATTTCTACTTAGTACACCCTATGTTATAGCCGCTCTGAATAAGCACCTGCTGCTCGGCCGCCTGCGGTTACACTTGGTGTTACGGCGTCGTCGCGATATCAGACGACCAGGTCGAGTCCACCTCCATCGAAAACATCAAGCCTGACAGGCAGCATCTTAAAAGACTTTGTTATTTAACACAGTCCCGAGATGACGTCCTTTTTCCGAGACGCAGCGGCGACAGTCGCGTCGTATATCCCCGGAAGGTCAAAGCCGGATTATGAGCCTATATTGACCGAAGATGGCGATGCTGAGCCAACGCAACAACCAGCTGCTGACGAGGAAGAGGAAGCCCCAAGCACCGCAAGGCAGAGGGCCGCGACAATAATATTGACAATTGTTATAATCTGCTTGACCTTCCTACTGATCATTGCGGCAGCTGTTGTGTAAGTCTGAATCTCGTTGAGCGTCTTGTCCTATTGCTATCACGTGATGCATTCATGTTCAGAACAGCATTCGACGAGCCTTTCCTTTATATTAGAGCAGATTTTCTTGATTATCATACTAACAGAAGAACAGCTGGGCGCGATCTGGCTCTGAGGATCATACACTTTCCTGTCGGCGTACGGTGGCAGGCGAAGTTAACAATGGCTATCAATGCCACCCTGAGATCTCACACCATTGGGGCCAGTACTCCCCTTATTTCACAGTGCCGTCTGAAATATCGGCAGACACCCCAGCATCCTGTGAAATAACGTTCGTTCAAATGCTGGCTCGTCACGGTGCCAGATATCCTACGTACACAAAGGCGATCCTGTACAAGAGACTTGTTGGACATATCCTCACAACCGTTGGGAACATTGAGGGGAAGCTTGAGGGGAAATACGAGTTTCTCCGATCCTATAAATGGAGAAGCGCTGCCGACAAATTAACTATCGTGGGCATACAGCAACTGACTAACATGGGATACAAACATTATCGGCGCTACCAGTCTCTGGCCAAGGATACAATCCCCTTCATACGAAGTACCGACCAAGATCGTATGATGGCCTCTGCCCTTTGGTGGATGGAAGGCTTTGAAATAGCTCGGAGAGAGGATCCTGAGCATACTGGGCCAGACTACGACGAGGGTTACCCTGCCCTTTTAATCCCCGAGCATCCTGACTTCAACAACAGTCTGAGCCATGATCTCTGCACCTCCTTCGAGTCAGGACCATTCTCTCGTGGCGGTTTAGTTGCACAATCCATGTTCGCTGCGATCTTTGTCCCGCCGATTCAGGCCCGCATCAACGAGGATCTGAAGGGTGTCAACTTGTCCCTGAGAGAGATCATATATCTCATGGATCTGTGTCCCTTTGATACCGTTAATCCCGATGATGTTCCTAGCCAGTACGAGGCGCCTCTGTCGCCCTTCTGCCATTTCTTCACCACGTCCGAGTGGCGCTCTTACGAATACTACCAATCACTCGGCAAATTCTACGGCTTCGCACAAGGGAATCCCATGGGGCCTACGCAAGGTGTCGGGTTTGCAAACGAGCTCATTGCGCGGCTGACGAACAGTCCCGTTGTGGACCATACGAGCACGAATTCCACCCTGGACGGCTCGCAGAAAACATTCCCCACTGATAAGAACACAACAATGTTTGCGGATTTTAGCCATGACAACGACATGATGGCCATCTACGCGGCGCTTGGACTTCTCAATGCCACAGAGGCACTGGATAAGGAGAACTTGCAGACCATAGACGAGACGAATGGTTATTCGACGAGCCGGATGGTGCCGTTTGGAGCTCGTGCGTATTTTGAGAAGATGAAGTGTGGAGGGCAAGACGAGGAGCTAGTGAGAGTCCTCATTAATGACCGTGTGATAGCCCTTCAAAATTGCGGCGTCGATAGCCTTGGACGTTGCAAATTAAGCGCCTTCGTTGATAGTTTGACATTCCCACAGCACGATGGTCACTGGGATCAATGTTTTGAATAGCGTGGCAGCATGAGTTTGTTCAATGCTTAATTTATACTTTTATCGTTACAAATAATATCATCCTTCTCTTGTGCAAGTCTGTCCAAGTCTATATATACGCCGTCTATTCGCCCAGTCTAAAATGTCACCCAGCCCATCCACCCCTCATAATCATAACAGATACGCTGCGCCGCCAAGAAGCGTCATCCCGACACCCGCCCACCACACCGAATTCGCCATACCGGACGGCGAATTCACATCCATCGTGCCGGACACATGTCGTTTAATGTGCTTGGCGTCCTTATTCAGTGGCTCAAGTAAGCTCTCCGCCAACCCTTCACCCCTCTTCACCTTGGCACCCGTCTCCTTCGCCGCATCCGCTTTGTCGGTCGGGTTCATCGTCACCGTCGGCAGCATCATAGGCGGGTTATACGCCTGATATAGCGGCTGGATGGGCGTGCCATCAAACTGATACAGATCAAGGCGGTTGATCTTCTTATAGTCGTCTATTTTCGCCTCATATTTCATCATCAGCTCCGGCTGGTGGTAGCGCGAGTACTCCGAGTTCTTCGAGTTCTTGCAGGGGTCGGAGAGCTGCTGGCGCCCGTCGACGGCGATGGGGTTTAGGGTCAGCGAGCCGTTGGCGTTCTCGGTGAAGGTGCCATGTTGGAATTGGAGGATTGCTTTGGGGCAGTTTGGGCTGGTTGCTGGGGAGGGGTTAGCCTGTGACGCGGCTGGGGGGAGGGGAACATACGATTGGAGACTGCGCGGTAGTAGGCTGATTCGTAGAAGCCATCCGCAGTGAAGGAGTATGAAATGCCCGCGTGGGATGGCTCGATGAAGCTATCATTGACGGGATTATAGAAGCCCTGTAGATAAAGAATAAGCCTTTGCCCATCGGATAATTTACAATTGGTGCGACCATACCGGCCCTGTCATCACCTTGGCGGACTTGGATGACCATGTCCCTACCAATGCGGAGTTAATTGCCGCATTCGACGACGATATGAGCAGCGCGCTCGTGGCCAAGACTGCGCAGATAATCATCGCGGAATTGTGCTATGAAATCGGTCGTAATGAGGAATTGTTGTCGTCGTTTTGCCATATCCCAACGGCTCCATTAGAGGCGGGAGCGAAGGTTTGCCAAGGAGCCTATCGCGATAATCGATCGACAGGATCCAGATGCAAGGAATTCTGGTGGCGCCCCACCCCTGCTTAGAATAGAAAAGTGACGTCGTACCTTTATCTTAGCGGTGCAACCCGAATATCACGACGGATTTGACAATTTGACAATTTGACTTATTTATTTGGGATTGCATATTCATTAGACTGTCTTGCCAATACCAGTCATAATTCACTTACCCAAGGAAATAATTTATTGTCGGACTTTCTCCGAGGCTACTCGGCTGACTGATGCCGCTCTATCCTGCCGAAGCCGACGGCTTTCGCATGACGGTGGCAAGGCTCGGCAATAATTGCTTGAACCTATAGTAACAGTGAATTTATAGCTATGTGTAAAACAACAAGCAATGTTCGGTCTTGGTTTTTGAATTTTCGTAGTTATCAATAAGTTATCAATCATATGCCCTTGGCATTTATGAATCATACAAAAAGTGAAATCAAGTATAAATGCTTCGATAGTTCCTGCCCAAATGTGATTACTGAAAACCATTATAACTTCAACCGATTACTATCCAAATACAAACAACCAACAAAGAAACTAATCACTCTGTATTCCCACGACCAGACCCTTTTTCACTTAAAAAGCTAGTCCCCACATCACAACCGGTGGTACACACACTTACCCGTCGAGTAGTGCCTTTTAGCAAACAGTGTAACCCTTCTGCACGAGGCCGTCCAAGCTCCAGCGGCAGATCGCCAACCAAACAAACGTACAAATCTCCCCCGTGAGACTATCCCGCCGAATCTTGTAAGACCCATCTCTCATGTCAAGTGCTTTGTTCCCAGAGCTTATCCGTTTTGGACAAACACTGCATTTTCTTTCACTCGCATACCCCTGAGGCACCTGCATGCAGTTCACATGGCTAACGATTATAGTATAAAGCTACCTTCCACCCACTGTCACCTTCAAACACTGACAACCTCACCCCACATACCACAGACAGAGCTATTCAAACCCCACCATATCAAAAATGGCGCGTTATACCTCTCCATACAACAAGAACACCACCGGACACTTCCCTCAGGCCATCTGGCAGAAGGTCCGTCTTTCCCTGTTCAACGCAGACCGCGGAGATACCGATTCAGTCTTGAACCTCATCCCAGCTGAGAAGGTTGTGGCAGTGAAGAAGCCAAGAGCCGTCCGCACAGGAGGAAACCCAGGTAAGTGACTTATCCTTCCTATTATTGTCGATATATACTGACATTCTCTTTTAGATATGTGCTTTGGTTCATGCTGCCGAGGATGAGAGATGCGAGACGATACGATTTTTGGTCTGTTTTTATGAGCGATGATTACCCATTTGGCGCGCCGGACGAAGGTGGTTTGCTTTGCTAGCGATGGATACACGGCGATGATAGCGAGAGCGAAACTACGGCGGCAGGCGTAGGGGGATTACAAAATTAGACAAAGCTGATTGCTCATCCGGTGCAGTGTTTCATGACGGCGCTGTGCATATGTTTTGCAGAGACCTATTCACTCATGGGGAGAGCATTGTTAACTTGTTATATCACATATGTTCCGGCCCAACCGTCAGATCGGCCAGCTCGCGAGCTGGCCGGCCCAACCATGAAGTGGCGGCGTAGAATAGTATCGTAGAAAATTTAAATCCTATATCCTACAACTATAGTATAGTAATTATGGCTACTATTACTTTGATTAATCCATTTCCATACGACGTACGTACTGCTTTTGAGGCCTATACAAGTAGTCCTACTTACTACAATCGAGAGCAATTCTCACACGAAAAATGGAGCCAAATACGTACTATACTCGAGGATCTAACTGCTTTTACTCTGCATAATAAAGAGAGTATAAACCTAAAGCACCATACACTCTCTAGTTTTAAGCTTGTTAATAATAAGCTATATAAATAGAGTGATAAATGGAGCGATAAGTAGCACCTTTGATCTATAGTTCAAAAGGCAGAGGTGTTTGATGTTATTACATAAGAGTACCTTAAGCTTCTACATGTAGGCTAGAATAAGGTATGGCCTATTATTAGGCAAAAGTACTATGGAATAAAGTAAGAGGATGTAGAGTTTATACTCAAATAGTATAAGAATTATACTCTAAACTAACCAAATACTACAAAGGCTCCCTTAGTTCCTATTATAAATAGCTAAGCATAGGAAAGGGTTTAAATTAACCTAATTAATATATACCATAAGCCTTTAGGGTAATATAAATAGATTCTACATATAAAGGATTACTTCTTAAAGTATATATAGCTATACCTATTAAAGAGCAAGCATTTAGAGCTAATTATAGACTACTTTGCTTAATTTATTATAGCTTTCTTACCTCCTAAGATTATGTAAGCTAATAATGGGAAGGAATTTAAGGGAGCTTTTCTTATTCTACTATAGAAGTATGGAATTTAGGTAGTAAATAGAGCACTATTCACCTCAAATGTAAGGCCTAGTTAAGTAGGCAAATGGGGTTGTTGAGAATAAGCTATAGGCATGGAAAATGGATCATGGGTCTATAGAGTGGAAAGATGGGCTACTTAAGGTCATGCTTGTAATGAACACCTAAATCCACTCTATAATTAGGTGTGCACTAGCTAAGCTTCTATTCTAAGAGCAGAGTGTTATAGCTCACCCTACTACTAGCACGAACATTAGGAGAAGGATTATGGATTTCTTATGATCTAGGATGATCTAGGTCACGTGGGATCATAAGGGCTTATGAAGGCTCATAATAATAATATAATCTAGTATAGGATTCATTTAGCATAATGCTACTATATAAGTAGATAGTTAGTTCTTAGATAGGAGCTTTATGCTTAACTTAAATTAGTATTTATTATATACTAGTAACATGTTACTTAAAGCCTTTATATCTAATCCCCTACCTTCTCTATTAAGTTAAACCTTTATACATAAGAAACCTCTATGTCTTTTATTATTTAGAAGTTAGTATTATACTTTAAGCACTACTTCTATAAGGTACTAGCTTATACATAAAGTAACTATGTCTAGGAAAGCTAGTATACTTAGCCTAAAGGGAAGCGTTATTAGTAGACCTAAGACACCTATCCTATTATCATTATAGGCTACCTTACCTAAGAATGAGGAAATGCCTAACGTACTATCTATTATCTCTAAGTTAAAGAAAACTCTACACGTTAAGTTACCTAACACTTACTCTAGTAATAAAAAGGAACTTAAGGTATTCCTACTCTAGGTTAAACTCTATTTTTACTTTAATAATGACAAGTTCCTAACTAATGAAAGCTACCTTATATAGATATCATCCTACCTAAGGAGAGAGGCCCTTTACTAGGTTAAACCCTTCCTTAAGGACTACTTTGCTTATGAAAGTACAAATAGGAAAATGGCTATTATGTAAGCTATGTTTAGCAACTAGAAAGGATTTAAGAAAGAAATCTACTATATGTTTAGTAACTTTAATAAAGTTAAGACTATAGAGGACTACTTATATAAACTTAAGTAGATAAGTAGTTACTTAATCTATGCTACTAAGTTCTAGAGGTATATAAACTAGATGGGATGGGATGTCATTATACTCATTAGCTACTATTATTATAGCTTAAAGTAACATATCTATAAGGAACTTGCTTAATAGGACTAATAACTATAGGATATAGTTTTACTTATCTAACTTACTATCTAAATTAACAATTAGTTATATAAGTTCTAGAAGGAACAATGAACTTATAACCCTCCTAAGACAAGTTATAAGTATTAGAGTAATGAGGGACAAAAGAGGAATAACTACCCCTAAGATATTAGTAGTTAGACCTAATGGAACTTAATGCTACCTTTAAGTAAGGCAACTACCCTTATAACCCTAACAAAGAATAACAACTTAAGGAGTAGCTTTGCTTTAATTATAGTAAGCCTAGTTATATAGCTAGGGACTATAAGTAGCTAAAGAAAGGGAATAGTAGATAAAAGTTTAGCAAATAGCTTAATGCTACCTAGTAAGGCTAGGGAGGCTATAACACTATAAGAGGACAACTAAATGCCACGTTTATAAACAAACCTAATTAGGGTATAAATAGTAATAGTACTCTAGAAGAAGAAAGCTTAAGTAAAGAAAGTAGTAAGAGTAAGGATAAAGACCTATTAAGTAGAGAGCTTATGCTAGACTAGAAAGAACTGTTATAAGGTAATAGGAAGGCTAGATATCTAGGATAAGAAGGGTTGAGGCTACATGAACGGTGACCCTAGACCCTAGGGGTGTAGTAGTGAATAGATAACCTAGTTACCTAACCGTTAGCTAACGTGTTACATGACATTAGCTAACGCATCACGTGACAGACTTAGGGGAGTCTAGTAGGAGTCCATGAACTCCATTAGCATAATGCTACTATATAAGCAGATAGTTAGTTCTTAGATAGGAGCTTCATGCTCAACTTAATATAGTATTTCATACATACTAGTAACATGCTATAACTTAAGAATGAAGCCTTTGTGATTGATCCTCTACCTCATCTACTAACCTAATGCAAGCCAAGCCTTTATAAGTCCAACACTAGGACCTAGCATTATAAGAACGTCTAAAGCACCTTAAAAAAAGAGTAAGTAAGCTTGTTTTTAAAGATAAACTACCTAGAGTAATAAAGACCCTTAAGGAGGACATGCTCTAGAGTAGGGATAACATTATTTCTATGCTAGAATAACTAAAGCATTAGCAAGGCATAAGACATGACTAGGAGGTTATAGTCTATGTAATGAGATGCTAACCTAACTACCCTTACTAGTAAGAACTACATAAAGTAAGCTATATAGAAGCAAAAGCCACTCTCTAGCTAAAGTACAAACTTGTTAAATATAACATAAAGAATAAATAGACTAGATAATAGCAAGAGACCTAAGGGCCTAAGCCCTAGGAGCTACAAGTAGATAAAGCTATTATAGACTATAAACCTATAGATAAGGACGTAGAAAACCTTTAGGAAATCATAGAAGGAACTAACTTTACTAATGAGAAGGTTAGAGAAGAGTTAGAATAACGTAATATAGTAGAGATTAATTACCCCTAGTACTAATATATAGAATAGGACAAGTGCTATAGTAGGTTATGCTATATACACTACCCTTAGAAGGATAAAAACTAATGCTTCCCTAAATGCTAGATACTTATATACTATAGTTAGTAAGAAATGAAAGAGATCGTTTAAAGGTAATGATCTACTAGATAGCTCTAGTTAAAAAACTAGGAGTCCTTAATAGTAGGCTACTAATGAGTAATAAGAAGAGGCCTAGTATGAACTAGCTATGTACTATAATAAGTAACATGTAGCTATATATAGTTGCTAAGATATAATAACAACACCTCTAAGTAATGATTAACTCTAGAGTAATAGGCAACTTTATAACAAAGAAAGTAGTAGACACATAAGGTTTTAAGACGTAATTAAAAACTAAACCCTTACCTATTAATAGTTATAAATAGAGAGCCTATCTTAACTAATAAGGGAATAGTAACTTATAAGATAGTTCCATTAGAAATGGTCATGCTATGTGAACATAAGGAAATGATCTAGTTTAATATTATATATATAGATAATTATATATATATCCTTAGTATGCTATGGCTTAAGAAACATAACCCCTAGATTAACTAGTAGAATGAGAAAGTTATAATGAGCTAGTATATATGTAAATAACAAATAGACATAGCATGAAAGTAGAAGAAACCCTCCTAGGGCTAGAAGGAGTTATGTATAACCTCTAAGCTTAATGACCTAGCCTAGGCATCCTTACTAACAAGTATACTAGTAGAGTATTAGAAATATAAGTAGCTATTCTAGTAAGGCTCTAAAAATGAGGTGCTTCCTAAGCACTAACCATAGGATCACATGATACCTATAATAGAAGGAAAGAGTCTACTATTTAGACTAATATATTAGATGTTAGTAATAGAGCTAGACATACTAAAGGAATACATTAACAAGAACCTTATAAAAAGGTTCATTAGACCATTAACATTACTAGTAGAAAGCCTAATACTATTTGTGCTAAAGAAGGACAAAAAGCTATGACTTTATATAGACTATTAAGGTATAAATAATGTTACTATTAAGGATAGATATACCTTACCCTTAATAAATGAACTACATAACTAGTTCTAAGAAGCAAAGATATTTACAAAACTAGACCTAAGAGGCACTTATAACTTAATTTGAATAAAGAAGGAAGATGAGTAGAAAACAGCATTCTATACCTACTATAGTTTATTCAAATATTTAGTTATGCCCTTTAGACTAACAAATGCACTAGCATCTATGTAGAGGCTCATGAACAAAGCCCTCTATAAATACCTAGATGTGTTTGTCATCATCTACTTAGACAACATCTTAGTCTACTCTAAGGACCTACTAGAACATGTAGAACATGTTAGAAAGGTATTACAAAAGCTAAAGGAATATAGCTTGCTTCTTAAACTAGAGAAATGTAAGTTCTACAAAACCTAAGTTAAATTTTTAGGTTACATTATTAGAATGCATAGCATTAAGATAGACTAAGCAAAGGTTATAGTAGTGTTAGAATGGCTAATACTAACTATAGTTAAGGAAGTGTAAGCCTTCTTAGGCTTTGCTAACTTCTACTAATGATTCATTATAAGATATTCTAAGGTAGCTTAACTACTTATAGAGCTTACTAGGAAGGATCTTAAGTTTAAATGAATAGATAAGGCAGAGGTTACTTTCTAGGAACTTAAGACAAAGTTCATAGAAGCACCTATCCTTACTACATTTAATCCTATAAGGAAGATCATCCTTAAAATGGACTCTTCTAACTTCATAATTAGAGCATGTCTAAATCAACTAGATGAGAATGGTAAGTTTAAGCTAATTATGTACTACTCTAGGAAACTATCACCTATAGAACTTAACTATAACATCTATAATAAGGAACTACTAGCTATTATTATTACCTTTAAGTAGTAGTAAGTATATCTTAAGGGATCCATCTACCCTATGTAGATATAGATGGATTATAAGAACCTTATAACGTGGTTCATAGGCACGTGGACCATATAGGCTTGCAGACCACTTTCTGACTGCGTCGCGACCTCTTAAATCTTCCACGTAATAACTCTACAACAACAACATGCCTTTACAATCTAAAGAAGTCAATATTCTTCTTGTAATTAAAGCAATCCGTATGGACTTGCAGCTATCTATCTGACGTGCTACACAGCTATATAATGTACCAAGGACCACCCTCCTTGCCTAAATGAACGGCTGCACTCTAGTGCTTGAGAAACGGAATGCTCAACACATTTTGACCTAGACTAAAGAGGAGACCCTCGTACGATATATACTTGACCTTGATTCGCGAGGATTTCCCCCCTAGCTCGAGTACGTTCGAGATATGGCGAATCTCCTCCTTATAGCGTGTCACGCGAAGCCTGTTGGCAAGCAATGGCCATACACCTTCGTACAACGCCACCCTAAGCTCAAGACGCGTAAATCGTGTGCATACGACTTCTAGCGAGCCCTCTACGAAGACCCTGACCTTATAAACGCGTGGTTCTAGCTAGTAGCCAACATGCGTGTAAAGTACGCAATTTAAGATGCAGACTTCTACAACTTTGACGAGACAGGCTTTATGATGGGGGTTATTTGTAGCAATATGGTTGTTACGCGTGCAGATCGACGTGGCTAAAGCAAGTAGCTCCAGCCTAGCAATTGCGAATGGGCTATAGCAATTGAGTGCGTGAGTAGCAAAGGCGTTGTGGTGCTGCTATTCCTAATTATGCAAGGTGTCAACCACCTCGCGTCATGGTATACTAAGTGTGGCCTACCTCATACATGGGCTATTAAGACCTCACTAAATGGCTAGACTAATAATGATACAGCCTTAGAGTGGATTCAGCACTTCAACAAGCATACTAAGGCCAAGTAGGTAGGGGTATATCGCATGATTGTCCTAGACGGCCACTAGAGCCACCTAGCTGGTAAGTTTAAGGCATTCTACAAAGAGAAGAACATTATCACCATCTGCCTCCCTACACACTCCTCACATCTTACCTAGCCGCTTAATGTTAGTTGCTTTAGCGTACTAAAGCAGATGTATAGTCGTGAGCTTAAAGCATTTATTAAGGCACATATCAACCATATCACTAAGACTGAGTTCTTCATTGCATTTAAGGCTGCCCACTTCAACACCATGACAGCTGAGAATGTCAAGGCTAGCTTTCGAGGTGCTGGCCTAGTACCGTATGACCCCTAGGCTGTTCTATTACAGCTTGACATTAAGCTGTAGACACCAACACCAACTAGACCCCCCCTAGAGGCCAACCTCTAGGTCTCTTAGATGCCACACAACCATATTAAGGCCGTTTTGCAATCAACACATGTACGAAGCTACATTGCTACACATTAAGGAAGCTCTCTAACAACAATGTTTTCAGCTGTAAAGCAGCTAGCAAAGGGTACAGAGCTGATTACACATCAGATGACGCTTTTGCAAGATGAGGTCTATATGCTTTGACAGGCGAATATTGCACTTTCAAAGCGTCATAAGGCTAAAAGGACTTGTATATAGGCTAGAGGTGCACTTAGTGTAGAGCATGCCCTTGAATTGATTGAGCAGAAGGATGCTATAAGGCTGTAGCAAGGTCAAAGGGTGGTAGAAGAGGGTGGTGAGCGAGCTAGGCAGCTAGGCTTACGACGCTATAAGAGGTGTAGCAAGACTAGCCATAATGTACGAACCTGTTAAGAGGCTAAGGACACATCTAATGAAGGTAGTACTATAGAGTGCAGTTGAATTTATTATGTTGTAGTGGTGTAATTAAGTCAGGAGATCGCGACAGGGTCAGAAAGTAGTCTGCAAGCCCATATGGTCCATGCGCCCATGAACCACGTTATACTTTACTATAACTAAAGTCTTAAACTATAGACAAGTCTACTAGGTAGAAACACTCATAGCCTATAACTTTATAATAGCATATCATAAGGGCTCTAAGAACATAAGAGTAGATGCTCTTAGTAGATAGACTAACTACATTAGCCTAAAGGAAGAAAGACCTAGAGTAATATTAAAGAAGATAGACATAAGAATGTAGCATAATAAGTTACTAGCTATAATTGCTACTATAGAGAACTTAGAACTAGAAGAAAGACTTAAGAAATCTTATGTAATAGATAAATGTATAAAGCAAGTCTTAACTAAGGTTAAAGGTAAATTTGTTATTAACAAACAAAAATTAATCTATTACAAAGGATTAGTGTATGTCCTAAGCTAAATGAGATGCCTACTAGTGTAAGAACAACACTCGTTACTAGCACATAGTCATTAGGGAGTAACATAAACCTTTAAATGCATTACTAGACACTACTACTTCCTAGGTATAAGGAAGTAGGTAGAAATAGTAGTAAGAGAGTGTAACATTTATAGTAAGTTAAAATCTAATAGGCACTTGCCTTATAGATAGCTCAAGTTAATACTAGTACTAAAAGGAGCATGGAAATTAATAGCCTTAGACTTTATCATTAAGCCACTACTCTCTAAAGACCTATTAATAAGAGTAGAATATAACTCTATCCTTATTATTATAAAAAGACTTATAAAATATAAGAAATTTATACTATACTTAGAAGCTAGTAATGCTAAGGTGCTTACATATACCTTCCTTTAAGTTATATTAGCTAATTATAAACTACTAGAGGCTCTTTGTACACGATTCTACCCACCTATAGAAGCAGACCTAACAGACATCCATGATGCTACATTCACAAATAATACCTACTAGGATGTATTGCCACTAGACTAGTATGTGACCTTAGATGAGATCTAGGCACTGCTTCATACGAGGAAGACTAATAGGGCACCTAGAAGTGACTCGATCTCTAATGACTTCCTTAAAGCTATGGGGAAACCACTGACCACAGTAGTAGCAGCCCTGGCTTTAGCATGCTAGAACCTAGGCCACTACCCTACCTAGTTCAAACATGCCTACACAATTGTGATCTAGAAACTAGGCAAGGAGTCATACGAGGAACTAGGAGCCTAGCGCCTAATTACACTACTAAACACCATTAGCAAACTAATTGAGGTAGTCATGGCAAAGTAGATCTAGGAAGCAGCTAAGCAACATCACCTACTCCTAGATACATAGATGGGGGCCCGTACAAAGTGCTCTATGGAAACGGCACTAGAGCTGCTAACAGAACAGGTTCAAACCATGTAGAAGTCCCCTAAACACGTAGCCATGATACTGTCTCTTAACCTCTTAGGAGCATTTAACACAGTATACCCTATATAACTACTTAACATCCTCTGTAAAAAGAGAATGCTAGGCTAGCTAATCTAGTGGGTAAAAGCTTTCCTAACAGACCGTACAACCACCTTAGTAATATAAGGCCAGGAGTTAGATCCATTTAGAATCTAGTATAGTATGCCCTAAGGGTTAACGCTATTACTAATACTGTTTATACTATATGCTTCTAAGCTGCTAGAGATCTGTGATCATCTAAAAGCCAGAGTATCTACAATTAGATTTGTGGACAACATGAATATACTAACTTATAGCACTTCTATGGAAGCCAACTACAGAACTCTAGAAGGGGTACACACATAGTGCCTTTGCTAGGCCAAACGGCATGGGATGAAGTTTGCACCTACTAAGTACAAGCTAATCCATCTCACATGTAGTCGTATGAAGTTCAACCTAGAAGCTAGTGCCCACTTTAGAGGCACTAAGAAGCAGCCTACAGTAGAGGTACAGGTACTAGGCGTATGGCTAGATACTAAGCTCTACTAGACTGCACATGCAAGGAAGGCAGTCTAAAAGGGGACCATTTAAACTAGAGCCCTAACTAGGATATTAGCTTCCACCTAGGGCGCTACATTCGTATGGTCACAGTTGATCTACTCGTTAGTAGTCTAACTACAACTTGCATATAGAGCATCGTCATAGCATTCCCCTATAGTCTCTAAGGCTAAAGGGGTTATAGCTAAACTGTAGCTTATCTAAAACAAGTGTCTTTGTATAGTAGTAGGGGCATATTAGGCTACACTAATTGTAACATTAGAAACAGAGACATATACCCTACTGCTTAACCTATACTTAGATAGCAGAGTAGCAGCGTTCTAGACCTAGCTTTAGGAGTCCCTAGTATACTAGCAAATCTAGAAAGCATGCTAGGTCATCATACGGAGGACCAAGGTCAAGGCATAGCAACGTGACAAGTACAAGTCTAGTAGGGAAGCTAGGAAGGAGTAGGCTATAGCACAGGACTAGGCACTTAGTAGTGACTAGGTATCCTGCAAAGCAAAACTACTCTAGGCTTAGGAAGCTAGGTGGAACACGCTCCCTTATACGACATGGGATTAGATTAAGCAGCCCCCTAAGAAGCAGGTCTTATAGCTACACGCCAAGCTACGGAAAGCAGAGAGCTTAATGCTTGTTTAGTTATGCTTAGGGCAAACTAGGCTAGCACACTTCCTATATAAGGCCAAGGTCCCATCGTACGACACTAGCTAGTACAAGTGTGGTTAGTCCTAGGAGACCCTAAGGCACGTGTTGCTACACTGCCCTAGGGAAGTAGACTAGTAGGTAGAACTAGGTTAAGGGCTAATGTTCATACGACTCCTAGATACTCTAGACAGAGCTATAGTAGCTAGCAAATGGATGATCTAATCTAGACGACTATGCTAGTTCTAGGTTGCCAATTCTCTTTTATATAACTAGTCTCTTATGAATTAGTGAGTATTAGCAGGTAGTAGGGTAACTAACAGGTCAAAAGCAAGTTATAGATAGTAGGTTTTTCTCTAGGTTCTAGTTTCCTATGTTTTGATAAAAGGAGTACTACATAGCTTTAGCTTAATTAGTGTAAGAAATAATCAATTAAATTAATTAAACTACTAGAGGAAATTATCTTAGATAGAGATAAGCTCTTTACTTTGAAATTCTAGAAATCATTAATGGCGTTACTAGGAACAAATCATAAGCTATTAATAGCTTTCTACCCCTAGATAGATAGCTAAACAAAAAGACTAAATTAAACCCCTTAAATAGTACCTATAGAGCTATGTTAATGATTAGTAGGATAACTAGGTTTAGATTTTACCTATTATGTAGTTTGTATATAATAGCATAATGATAGAAGTAACAAAAGTCTTACTATTCTTTGCTAATTATAGCTACTAGCTAGAAGCATATAAGCAACTAAGACTAGATGAATTACGAGCTAAACAAGCCCTAATTGTGGTAGAACAACTAAAATCATTCCATGAACAACTTGTAATAGATATCTAGTTCTTAAATGAAAGATCTACTACATATATAAACAAGAAGCATAGTATAGAACCTACCTTTAAGGAGGGGGATAAAGTATACCTACTCTAAAAATGCATTAAAACAAAACGACTAAGCATGAAGCTAGATTTTAAGAAATTAGGACTATTTAAAATATTAGACAAAGTAAGCTTAGTTAATTACAAGCTATAGCTACCTAAGAACTCTAGACTCTACCTAGTGTTTCATGTCTTATTATTAGAACTAGTAAGAGGGAATACCCTAATTACAACTAATACTAAACTCTAGCCTAAGAATGAGATTATTAAATATAAGGTTAAAACGATCCTAGACAGAAGATTAGTAGGATACTAAGAAGAGTTTCTAATAAAATGAAAAGGTTATAAACCTACTAACAATAGTTAGAAGCTAATAGAGAACCTTAATTACCCTAGGTTATTAGTAGAGTTTTATAAGAGACATCTACTAGTAGATGATCCTAGAAACTTAGGGAAAGTCTACTAAAGGAATTAAACTTAAGGAGCTTAGTAATAGAAGTAGAAGGAGTAGTAATAGAGGTAGATGCTTAACGTTTACCCTCCTTAGCTACGTCTAGTTTGTTAAGGATTAAGAGGCCCTAATAAAGTATGTTATAACCCTACTTATAAAGGAACTCTTGTTGCTTCTCTAGCTAGGCAAGATAGGTGGAAGTAATTATCATTAACTTAATAGTAGCCTAATAAGTAGAGTAAATCCGTTCTTCCTCTCATTCTAGGGCTACCTAGTTATGGATAGGAATGTCCTTAACATTACATTTTATACTTTACTACATACATTTAGAGTACTAACTCTTGCTATTATCTAAGGATACAACACACGTCCTCTTATACGTTTTATAGTACATGTAAGGCAACATTTCTATGCCTTTGATTTCTATTTGTTTAGCAAGTGCTTTTCATTCTATAGTCTTTCTAGCTTTAGTACTTTTCTTAGTCTTATTAAGTAGCATAATAAGAAAGGAAGAGGGTTATAATTTTAGAATAGACATTCTACACCATTTACTTAAGTAGTTAAGATAATGCTAGAGGGGAAAGGGAATAGTGTTATAGCTTACTCTACTACTAGCATAAACGTTAGGGGAAGGATTATAGATTTCTTATAATCTAGGATAATCTAGGCCACATAGGATTATAAGGGCTTATAAAGGCTTATAATAATAATATAATCTAGTATAGGATCCATTTAGCATAATGCTACTATATAAGTAGATAGTTAGTTCTTAGATAGGAGCTTTATGCTTAACTTAAATTAGTATTTATTATATACTAGTAACGTGTTACTTAAAGCCTTTGTGTCTAATCCCCTACCTCCTCTATTAAGTTAAACCTTTATACATAAGAAACCTCTATGTCTTCTATCATTTAGAAGTTAGCATTACATAAAGCTCTTATATAGATTAGCTTAATAGCTAAGCTTAGAAGGATCTTATAATTAGAGTTAAGTAGGAAGACCTAACCATGGGCCTAATTTTCAACAGTAAGCTCTAGCTTAAGATTGAGTTAGAAGCTCTTATTAACCTATAGCTCTACTAAGCACTAGAGACTAGAATTAAGCTCTCTAGCTTAGAGCTTAATTCTAAGCCTAGCTCTAGCTCTAAGTTTAAGCTTAATTCTAGGCTCTAAGCTTAAGCTAGAACTTAAGCTAGAACTAGAGCTAGAGCCTAGATCTACTAAGCACTAGAGCCTAGAATTAAGCACTCTAGCTCTAAGCTTAATTCTAAGCCTAGCTCTAGCTCTAAGCTTAGGATCAAAATAGAGCTAGAGCCTAAGCCTAATTCTAAGCTTAGTCATTAAGCCCTATCTTAAGCCTAGGCTTAAGTTCTAGCTTAGCTCTAGGCTAAGCCTAAGTTTATTCTTAAGCTTAAGAGCTTAAGACTTAGAGCTAGAACCTAGCTCTAGCTTAAGCTAGAGCTTAGAATTAAGCTCTCTATCTCTAAGCTTAATTCTAAGCCTAGCTCTAGCTCTAAGCTTAAGCTAGAGCTAGAGCAAGAGCTTAATTCTAAGCTCTAGCATAGGACCTAGGCCTAAGTGCTAGCTTAGCCTAGGACTAAGCTATAGGCTACACCTAATCCTATAATTAAGAAGGCTATAGTAGCTACTTAAAGAGCAAGGGTTTCTATGATACGTAAGTATACAAAGAAGCATGATATTTAGCACTTTAAAGTAGGAGCTATAGTTTCTATAAAGATCCCTTAGCCTAATAGAACCTTAACTAATAATAAGAGGCTATTTGCATGAATTCTAGAGGAGCCTTACCCTCATAGATATCAGATTCTTATAGCTTCTAGTATTATACAACGCCTTATACCTATAAAATCACTTAGAGTTATAGAGCAAGCTCTATGGGCTAATATCCTAATTCCTACTTCTACAAAGCA
Organism: Pseudogymnoascus sp. WSF 3629; assembly: GCA_001662585.1. Taxonomy (NCBI): domain Eukaryota; kingdom Fungi; phylum Ascomycota; class Leotiomycetes; order Thelebolales; family Thelebolaceae; genus Pseudogymnoascus; species Pseudogymnoascus sp. WSF 3629. The sequence continues at coordinate 29,604 of KV454680.1, forward strand.
AGTAGCACTAGGGCTTGCAGCTAGAGAGGCTTCTACAAGTTCATAGGTTGGAATATCATGTTAATGCAAAGGGATATGTAGTACAAAGCGGTGCTAGTGCTATAAGGAAGCAAAGGAGTGTAGCGTACACTGCCATGATGATGACCACGACTGTGGTAATTTATCAGGCCTAGCTACTCGTACAGAAATAGCTCTAGTTGAGAGGCCTCGTCGGAAACGAGCACGGGCAGACACAGCAGGAAACGTAGCTATATAGATTAATTGATTACTCTTAAATTACTTATGGTTGGGCCGGAACACATACAATAGAATTTTAAAATATGTTTTACAAAATTTGTTAATCACATGTACTATTTTTTCAGTATATGCTAGCTTACCATGATATGGCGGAGTGTAATATTTAGACTCAAATGACTCCCACGATCATATGTCACCCAAATTAGTGTATTCTCGAACGGACGGAGCTATACAACTTAAATGTTTAAAAAAATTAGCGTCAGGTTAGACTTTATAGGCCTCTATCTCTCTTTGACAGCTCCCAAAACAACCACAAACGCATAAATCAAACCTTCCGGCTTCCAAGATGACGGTATCGCAGCAGCGCCCCCGAGAAATCATTTACGACGAAGAGTCACATCGCCAGAGACACACCAGAGAATCCAATATCTGGACCGCAGTAATTACAGTGGCGCTGGTCGTTGCTGCGATTATCTTCTTCGCAACTGGATACGCAATATATAGGATACTTCCTCCCATGCGCGATTATTCCACGGAACGCCATCTCGAGACAATGCGAGAACTGTAAGCACATTTTAAACTTATGAAATGTAAACTAACTATCATTTAGTGTCAAAATTGTGAATGAACTGAGGGCTGGGCGCTAGGAAGGGTATTCGTGATGGCCAAAGGCGTTGGAGGGACTGTGGAGTGTTCAGCATCTGTAATGTGAATGAAGGCGCTCAGTCACTTCGGGCTGCAATCAATGAGTCAGCTACTCAGAAATAAATGAATGAATTATTTCAAATTATAATCATTATAGTATATTAATAGCAGTGAATATAGTTGGTCTGTTCGGCTCACCAAACCGAGAAAATAGCTGCCAGTATATTTTCGAAGAGGCATCTCATCTCATCCCGCCTCAAAATGGTCTTGAGGACATATTAAAGGCTGTCAAAGTATGGCCGTGGACCCTCAGTGCCCAGTATGACAACCACAGAACCTGAATTTAGACCGATAGACGCAGGTTCTGTGGGGCCGATATCCAAGAGTGCAGCAAGGCCGGCAGCACCGCATGGCCCAAGAAAAACGCCATGTCTCGCCAGATATAGCACTGCATCATGGCACGAAGAATCAGAGACAGTGACGCTGGCATCAATACCAGCCTGGAGGACTGGCCAAGCGGCTGTCGAGACTGTGCCACAATCCAAACCGGTCATGATAGTCCCAGGTGTCTTGATGGGGGTCATTTGACCAGCTTTCAGGCTGGTGTGAAGACATCCAGCGGTATCTGGCTCAACCGCAAGTGTGGTAATCGAACGCCCCCCGGACTTGGCGTGAGTGACGACGGCTGTGGCAAGAGAGCCCACACCAACTGGCGTGATGAGGATTGTGGGCTTCAAGCCTCGATCTTCGAGCTGATAATCGACTTCGTGCAACATTGTAGAATAGCCATCGACAATCCAAGATGGGATATCATCATATCCTTCAAACGCCATGTCCTGGATCAGAAGCCCACTTGGCGACGTGGTTGATTTTTCAGCAGCAATGCGTACGGAGTCGTCGTAGTCACCTTGAATAACTATCAACTCAGCTCCTTCCGCAGCAATCAACTCCCGAGCATGGCTGCTTACAGCCGTTGGGACATATATCTCGGCTGGTATTTGCAGCAGCTTGGCCATATACGCCACCGCTCGTCCATGATTGCCATCCGTAGCAGCGAACAGTTTGATTGACGCATTTTTGGCAGACCCGGAGAGATCAACAAGGCTCGTATAAAGCGGGAGATCCAGCTTGGATGCTATAGCTCGGAATGTTCCCCAAGAGGCGCCAAGAATCTTGAAAGACGGGAGTCCCAACCGATTTCCTTCATCTTTGACGAAGATACTCTTTACCCCAAATTTTTCTGCGAGCTCCTTAAGAGGCACGAGAGGAGTAGGCGAGTATTCTGGAAGACTCTCATGAAATTTCCTCACGGTGGATACATCGGCGAGCTCAGGGAGTCTGTACGCTTTGGCGTCTGGATTGGTATATGTGGATCTCTCGTCTGAGGGCATGGTTTGGGATCCGAATAGGATAAAGCCTTCAAAGTTGTATAAGCTGATATTAAAGTATAAATACCTCGGTATAAATTATCCAAGAGCCTGTACGGAATGAATTGCATCCGAATGGTCCGAATGTGTTTTGTTGACTGAGGTAGGATTTAGAGTATGGCGGGGTAGATATCGTCCGTGGATCGGTCCACCAATCTGAGAAAACAATTGCCGGGACACCGTGCGGTGGCACTCGGTGCCGCCCGCCGCTTAACCTTGAAATTCAGCCAAACATGGTTACTTCGTTAATATAAAGTTGATATCCGGGAGTTTCATCAGACCCAACAGGCTACTGAGAGGCAGCATCATCTATAAAGTTGTCGATCTGCCTAGGTATAGAACTTGCAGTTTTAAATTCTTCCGTTTATATATTATTTAACCAATACAGGCTGCTCCCACAGCCTAATTTCGAGTAGGCAGCGTGATTCTTCTGATATTTGCTTGGAAATGGATATATAAATGTCCCCATAACCCTTTCGAGCCACTTTCCATTTCCAACTATTATCAAAAATACCCCACAGAGTTTATTTTGTCCGAAAATCATCATCATGCAGTATCTATCATTAGCCACCCTTGTTGGTATTGCAACCACAGTCTCTGCTCATGGAGTAATCACCAGTCCTACTCCCAGGATCGCTGGAGCTGTCTCCCGCGCAGCCTGCGGTACTGCCATAACGCTCCTTCACAAACAAGATGTGACCGACCACGTCGAAGGCATGCCGGAGGTAGCCGCTGTGGATTCAACCTACCATGCCGACGAGTGCAACCTCTGGCTCTGCAAAGGTCTCCAGCTGGATGAGGAGGCTAGCGGTCCAGTTCAGACTTATTCTCCCGGCCAGGTCGTCCCAATCGAGGTTTACCTTCGCATTCTCCACGCTGGAACCGCAAATGTGAGCATTGTCGACACAGCATCCAACACGGTGGTTGGAAGTGAGCTGCTCTATTGGGACAGCTATGCGAACGAGAAGTTGCCCAGCGTGCCGAAGAACAACACCTTGTTCTCTGTCACGATCCCAAGCGATATTGAGGAGGGCAAATGTACGACAGCCGGTGAATGCGTAAGTGAAGCCCTTCAGATAATATCAGTGGGAATAACGTTCTAACTTGAGGATTTAGGTCATCCAGTGGTGGTGGTATGGAGTTGGTGCAAGGCAGACTTACGAGTCTTGTGTGGACTTTGTTCTCGCGCCTGCTGCACCTTCAAACAGAATCCGAAGGGACTGAAGCAGTATGGGAATATTGTAAATAGGCGGCCGAGATTCGTATTAAAAATGGAGGAAGCTGAACATATGGCGGTAGCGGTTATGGAATGAGAAATTAGCGAACTTCTTTGTCCTATAAATATTTAATTCCTCCCAGTTTGCGCACTCGCACTTTTACCACTTCCCGCATTTACCAATGGTAACAATTTCATTCCATCGTACCTCCAAATTTTCTTGTCTGGTCTGAAATCACGGACCAGGTGAGTTCACCTGACCAAAGTCGAGCCAACAAACCTACTGCCTGTCTTTGGTTCATTCGATCAAGATCGAGCCAACCAATCTGCTGCCTATCTGCTCACTACGCTTGTTCCGTCACACTTCCTGGATTTCACTTCCGATCTATACGACTGGCAATGTAAGTTATATATCTCCACCATTTGAAGCAGAGCACGAATTAACACCGCTGGCAGCAGAACGCTATCGATCGAGCATTACCTCAGACCAAGACTCATTTCACATCGTAAGCCCATATTTTTCTTTTCTACGCACCTAAATTCTTCATATCCACATTATACTAACTCGAAGCACAATAGAACCTCAAAATGTCGACCAATGCAAACAACAACGGCTCTAATGATGCTATGACAACCGAAGACGCCGAAGACTTCATCAGCAGATTCAACAGCAAAATCGATCCAGTGGCTGAAAAAATAAGCAAGCAAATTGTAGCGGAGGTAGTGAGAAAGACAATGGATACTGTCACTCTCCATGACGCTATGAAAAGCATACTAGAGGAAGCTCTTATTAATGCGCTCTCGAAGCCAGTGAAAGAAGTTGTTCTTGGTACGCTTACGGGGAAAATGCTAGAGGCTGTTATTAGTAGTCTTACAAAGATGGCACTTGAATAGGCCGCACTGGCGAATAAGGATGGTCCGGCGGGCGAGAGCAGTCTGGCGCTAGAGGCAGTGATTTGAAAGAAGCAGAGACTTGCTAAGTCTAATGGATAGGGTATAGCATTGCAGATGTGAGGTACCGAATTCTTCTCTCGTACCATCCATTCGGCTCGGAAATACAACAATACCTGTCTTTCTACCATAGTCCGTGATGTCGTTGTGAAGAGGATTCATATTGACGTAGTAGTTTCTATATAAGCATCTTGCCGCGAGGATATAAATTAAGCCAACGAAGAGTCAATATCGGCGTGCATACAGAGTATTGGCATAAACCTATATGAAGATAATGCACGGATAATTATCATATTTGGCTGAACGTGGAGTAAGTGGAGTTCCAAGCTACCAGATTGGGAAGCAACGGCGGTGTGGGGCTGCAGAATCGCGGATGCCCTCCAATGTAAACAATAACATCCTGGACTCCCGCAACAACCATCGCCCAGCAATTAACTCTCGACAACACTCCGACGCGTGCGACTACTAATCTTTTGGGGATTCCCATTTACGAAGCGTCATTAAATAGCGACTCGGCCCAGTCAGCGCATACTTATCGCGCGGTGTTACACTTGAATCGTTCGGCTCGCGGCGTGTCCCACATCGAATCGCCAAACAGCGAGAACAGCAAAACAGCTCCAACACATACACATTTTACGACAGTGCACTGTCACTTCTGAAAACAATGGCGGCCGACGTACCGGATCAGTATTATACGGAAGTTGCACGGCTGGAGTCGTTTCACACAGCCCAGCCATTGCCGAAACGACGAGGGTCCAATGCGACAGGACGCGCCCCAAAGTCCATGAAATGGCCGCACTCATGGCTCGGCCCAGAACAGGTATGATAAGACACTTCTCAACAGTTTGGTTTATTTCTAACGCGCCACAGCTTGCGGCAGCAGGATTCTTCTTCCTCCCATCCCACGAGAACCCCGACAATGTAAAGTGCTTCCTTTGCCGAGAATCGATATGCGGGTGGGAGAAGGGCGACAACCCGCTCGAGGAGCATCTGAAGCTGTCACCTGGCTGCGGATGGGCGGTGACATCGTGTATTGAGGCGCGAGTGGGTGATATGCATCTGGAGAACCCGATGAGTACGCGGATGGTGGAGGCGAGGAAAGCGACGTTTGGGGATCGCTGGCCGCATGAGGGGAAGAAGGGGTGGAAATGCAAGACTAAACAGGTATGTTCATGATGGGATTGTATTTACAACTCTTACTGACGATATAATAGCTGGTGGAAGCTGGGTGGATACACAAGCCAACGCCGGAAGGCGATGATTACGCGGAATGTGTATACTGTACACTTGCACTGGATGGCTGGGAGCCAGCCGATAAACCATTGTGAGTTTGAATCCCAAGTTATGCGGAAGTCCTACTAATTTAATTTCAGTCACGAACATCATGCTCGATCCCAGGATTGCGCCTTCTTCACACTTTGCAACCAACCAGAAAGCCCGATTGCGAAGAAAGCTGCCAAGGGCAGGAAACCCCGCGCCTCCAAGGCCTCAAGACTATCAACACAATCCGCCCTCACAGAAGCACCATCTATAATTGACATGGATGTCGATGAAGGTGATAGTGTGATGACAACTGCTACAACTGCTTCCCAAGCCACCCGAAAGGCGCCCAAAGGAAAGAAAGCCCCTGCTAAGGGCAAGAAGAAGAGGGAAGAGCCGATTGAGGACAGCGAGTTGCCAGGGCCCGAAGACGAAGTCGACATAGTGGAGATAGAACAACCAAAGCCCAAACGTGGGAAGAAGAGGGCCAGTGAAGCGATGGAGGATACTGCGAGTGTGATAGAGGCCCAAGCCCCGCCGCCCAAACGGAGGACACGGGGAAGCATTGCCGTTCAAGAGAGCGTAATGGGTGATGTGTCGATGGAGGAGGCTACTATAACCAAACTACCAGCCAAGAAGGCTGCCCCAAAAAAGAAGGGACGTCAATCGAAAACATCGCGACAAGTCTCGACAGCTTCGCAGGCATGCCTCCGCGCACATGTGCCGGATGACGATGAAATCGATAAAATGCTCGAAGAAGATCTGAACAGGCCGCTTAGTGATGAAGAGGATGCTGTGGAAACGAAACCAGTTGTTCACGAGGAGCCTAAAGCTTCAGTAGCGCCGACTCGACGAGCAACACGGACCAGCAAGATCGCAAAGACAGACCACGACATGTTCTCGGCGGCGGGTGCAGAGATAGACGAGGCTGCCCTCGAAGTAGAGCTGGAGGCTATGGAAATCGAGGAGTCGAAACCTCTCCCCAAGGCAAGAGGTGCAAAGGCTAGCCAGCCACGAAAGGTATCCGCAAAGCAAACAGCTGCAGCAAAGCGTGCTGCACAGGCTGAGGCCGCTGCCGCTGAGGCTGCTGCTGAGGCGGCGGCAGAGGCGGCCGAAGCAGCTGCAGTCGCTGAACTTGAGGCCGCTGAGGCGGAACTTGCTCGCGCCCAAGCCGAAGAAGCTGCCGCTGCTGAAGCGGAACTTGCTCACGCCGCTGCCGAAGAAGCTGCTGCTGCTGAGCTTGAGGCTGCTGAGGCGGAACTCGCTCGAGCTCAAGCTGAAGAAGCCGCTGCCGCTGAACGTGAGGCTGCTGAAGCTGAAGCCGAGGCCGAAGAAGCCGCCGCCGCTGAGCGTGAGGCTGCTGAAGCTGAAGCTGAGGCTGAGGCTCGCCGGATCGAAGCTGAACAGGCAGAGTTGGAGCAGCAACTGAAACCCGTGCCAAAGGCTCGAGCTGGCCGCGCATCAAAAGCCAAGGTCGCGAAGCCAGCTCCAACGAGGGCAACCAGAGGCTCAACCATGTCCGTCAATGAGTCCATGGTATCCGCCTTATCTCACCAAGACGACAGCATAGCGACCGCCCACGACGACTCTGGCAACGAAACAGACGCCAGCCAAGCTACCGTTGTACGTGGAGGCAAGAAGCGCGGCTCCACAATGACTAAGAAAGCAAAGGGCGGCAAGAAAGCACCCATCCGCAATATTGAAGATATCATCCAGCCCTCCATCGAGGAACCACAGCCACGAGAAGATGAACCGGCGCCCCAGCCACAGCGCCAGCGCGCAGTCGTCTCTAAGCGCGTAGCCAACATCGAAGACCGCGTCAAATCCCCGCCGCCACAAGTCGTAGCGCCTAAACCGGCGAAATCTCGCGCTGCGGCGACGAAGGCGAAGGGGAAGGCGCCCGCTCCCGTAGCCGCATCGCCCTCGCCAGCCCCTGAACCGGCGCCTGTTGAGGAGCCAACACCACAGCCTGCGGCTCGCACGCGTGCAGTTAGCATCACGCCCTCGCCTTCACCACAGAGCTCGGACGCGGAGAACCGCCCCCCGAGCTCGCGGCCGAATGCCTCAGCGGAGCAAGCAGCTCCCGTGCGTGTCCCTCTTGCGGCAACTCCCGGGACGCCATCGAGGCGGAACGTGGTAGCCGGCCTTAAAAGCGGGGAGCCGTGGGTTGGCGCTGACTTGGACGAAGTATTTGGGCACCTGAGGAGCGCGGAGAAGGAGAAGGAGAATTTCGTGGTTGGAGGGGCGAAGGGCGGGCTGGGGAGGGGGGAGTTGACGGCGGAGGAGAGGGGGATGACTGTTGAGGAGTGGGTTGGGTGGAATGCGGGGGTTGCTGAGGAGAGGTTGAGGAGGGAGTGTGAGAGGATGGTTGGGTGTTTTGAGAGGGAGGGGGGGAGGGCGATGAGGGCGCTGGAGGGGGTGGAGGTTGTTGAGTAGGGGGGTTAATGGGGGGGGAGGGGGGATTTTATTTATTTTATTTTGGGAGGGATGGGGGCGTTTGGGGGGGGGTAATGATGATGATGAATTATATGGTGATAAGGGTGTGGGATTTTTTATATGAATTGATTGTTCTTTTTATGAAGATGGGAAGAGAGAGTTTTGCGGGATGCTGACTGCTGCCATGGGCAGTAACATTGGTTTATAAATGTTGTGTCGAATGTGCGAGGAGGCCAGAGCCCGCATCGCCACTTGAATATGACTACGTTTCAGAGTCTGTTGTGTGAGAACTGTGCTGGCAAAGACAGGTTTGAATTCTGTTGCCTTCTTATAGCCCCCTTGTCACCGCTATAGAATTAGATGATATCGGACATCAACTTCTGCAGGCAATGTCACCAAGTGTGATCACAAAATTCAATCTGGTTACGACGGTCGCGAACGAGGAGAAATTGAACACCAAGAATTTGGAGGTCCTACTGCCTTCTTGTCACTACCTTCTTGTCACTTCATTCTTGTCACTTCATTCTTGTCACCCACTTCTTGCCACCGCCTAGAATGCGACTGGTTTCTAAACCGTCGGGGTTGTTGCGTAAATTGAGATAGACTCCGTGGCGCGCAACGAACTTCGCACCCGACATCTGCTCTCCTTGGGTCTTCCTCCACCGCGCATTTATGCGATATGTTCTGCAGTCACTCTTGATGTCTCGGATCGACTATTTTCTTATTATAATTGAAGTGTGCACTGCACTATGTAGCATTCATGGAAAGTGCCCACTGCCGCCAAGTTGAGAACTGGCTGGGAACATCTCTCACGCGTGTAATATGGTGCCTCTATAGATGGACATGTGGGAGGGCATCACTCCAGTTCGACACGTGGGAGAGATTCTCTACTATCAGTTGGCCATGTGGAAAGCTTCTCTTCTTCCAGCCGCTTTCCCCATTCCCATTACTTCCCCCATGGCGCCCTTCCATCACCTGAAGACGCAGGATGCATCCACTAGTAAGCGCCGTTGGGGTCAGTCGCTACCAGACCCGGCGTTAGAGGTAGAACGACGGTGGCATCAGGCCGTTCGACTAAGCGCCGCCGTTAGAGCCCGGCGTTAAAGCACAGCACAGCACAGACATACCGCACACTCGAACGGGACGAACTCTGCGGAACAGAGAGAGTCATGACGTGAGCGATACCAGCGATCGACTTTGTTGGGACCGCAGATTCAGAGTGGCCAGAAGGGCGACGCGGCCTGTCGATCTCGCGGGTTTGAAACAAGAACAGCGGCAAATGGCGCCAGGCTTTGAAACCTTGTCGGTGTTGGTGTGGATGGGGAGGGTTCAATTGTGGGTAAGGAAGGAAGTCACTCCACCAACAAACTTACTTCGGGACCTTTGGAACCTTTTGGCTTCTGATCTGGTATTCTGGTATTCTGGGATCATGGGTATTCTGGGATTCTGATGCTACTGCATAGTACGTAGATGACCATAGATGACTGCGCTGGTGTATGTACGCCACTACTATATGAAGGTGGGCTGTGCAAATCAATGCTCCATGCTCCATCCACCACACACTCAGCTCGACATGATACGAGGAGGAGGAGCAGATCCTTCAGATAGAGCGGGTGAAAGGGTTGATCGCTGTATCCTGTTTTATATTTTTGTGAATTCTTTACATTACTTACACTCCCCTCAGAGCATATTCTCACTATTTTCACGATTATTTACGATTTATTTCAATTATTACCACCTTCCATCTCTCTTCTATAAACCCATTTTTTATTGTGTTTTTCTTATTATTAGAAACGCTGGCGCTGACGGGAGCGCCCCATCGAACCACCGAACCACCCACCAAACCAGCCCACACACACACAGATCCAGCCCACCGCCTTTATCCAACCCACACCCATCCCATCCCATCCATCCACCCTCCACCCCCCCCCAACCCACCCCACTTCCATCACTTGGTCAACGATCCAGGTACAACAGCACGGTGCACAGTACGACTTACCAAGGTTTCAACTTCCAACCCTTTTCTCGCCCTTGTCGTCTATAGACCCAAAAAGGCCAGCAAACGAAACTCTCTCCGGCAATATCTGTTTAGACCAGCATACGCCTCTTACGACTTCTGTCACGAGCCTAGACACGAACTTCTTCTCGTTCCAACATCCTCGGCGCTTGCACGTTGGCACTCGTCCTGCCTACTTATCGTTATACCCGCTCTCTCACACTGAGAAATCCCGAAATTACGAACCTCCCCTTTTGACGACGAGTCTTGACGACAACTTCGAGCTTTTCGAATATCCATACCTGACACAGAGGCCAAGGGAAACAAACAAATACGAACAAATACTCCCATGGTCTGATCTTCCATCGAGCAAACCAACCCCCCCTCTCTCGGCGCCTTGCGCCATCCGCTCTCTCCCTCATCATGTCCTCAGTCCACACCCTCTACGATGCCGCAAACACCCTATCCGCCCGCGCCGCGCTCGGTGGCCCAGCCGAGTCCAGGCCGCCAATCTACAAGACGATCGGTATCGTGCTCGCCATCGCCTCCGGCTGCTTCATCGGCGTCTCCTTCATCTTCTCCAAGATGGGCCTGCTCAAGGCGAACAAGAAATACGACGAGATCCCCGGCGAGGGCTACGGATACCTGAAGAACGCCTGGTGGTGGGGTGGCATGTCTCTCATGATCATCGGCGAGATCTGCAACTTCGTCGCATACGCCTTCACCGATGCGATTCTCGTCGCATCGATGGGAGCACTGAGCGTCGTCATTAGTACCGTGCTGGCAGCCATATTTCTTAAAGAACGATTGAGCGCTGTTGGGATGGTGGGCTGTTTCCTCTGCATCCTCGGCAGCGTAGTCATCGCACTCAATATCCCGGCGTCGAGCTCCGTCACCAACATCCAGGAGATGCAGCACTTTGTCATACAGCCGGGAATTCTCGCGTACGGCGGCGTCGTGATCGTGGGGTGCGTGTTCATTGGGGTGTGGGTTGCGCCGCGGTACGGGAATAAGACTGTGCTTGTATACTTGTCTATTTGCAGTCTGATCGGAGGCCTCAGTGTCGTTGCTACCCAAGGGCTGGGTTCGGCGATTCTGGCGCAGATTGGCGGACAGAAGCAGTTTAATCAGTGGTTCTTGTATGTGCTGTTTGCATTTGTGGTGGTCACTTTGGTCACCGAGATTATCTATTTAAATGTAAGTTCCCCATTCAGAGATGACGAGGGACTAGTACTAATATCCCGTGTAGAAAGCTCTCAATATCTTCAACGCGGCACTGGTAACGCCGACATACTACGTCTACTTCACCAGCGCCACCATCGTCACCTCCGCCATCCTCTTCAAAGGCTTCGGCGGCACCCCCTCCCAAATCATCACCGTCATCATGGGCTTCCTCACCATCTGCTCCGGCGTCGCCCTCCTCCAGCTCTCCAAATCCGCCAAGGACGTCCCCGACGCCGCCGTCTTCTCCGGCAACCTCGACCAGATCCGCACCATCGCCGAGCAGGAACAACCGGAATCCGAGCCCAAGGCCGACGCCATCCGCGGCACCGCGGCAATCATACGTCGTCTCTCTACTGCGCGCCAGAATATGGAGCTGGCGGAGGCAAGGCGCTTGCATGATGATATGCAGTCGGATCTCCAGCCTGTTAGCGAGAATGAACAGATTGAATGGGATGGTTTGAGGAGGAGACGCACTACATATGGTAGCGCGCACCGCCCCTTCACACCAGCGTACACAGCATCTCCCCACCCACCACTAGGAATGTCCCGTTTCCCCACCGACGAAGAACTCGCCGCCGAAGAACGCCCCACCACCGGCTCCCTCACCCCAAGCTTCCTAGGCACGATCCGCACGCGCGCGCGCAGCATGGTCCCCGGCTCCATCCGCCACGTCGACGACGCCGGCGCACAGAGCCCTATGCACCCCGTCGCACTAACCTCCATCGCCGTCCCCGGCTACTACGACACCACCGGCCTCGACGAGCAGAAGACCGCATATGACGCCCACGCCAGCGGGGCCAGCGGGGAGCCGCACATCCAATTCGCAGAGGACCCTCGCGGCGGCGCCGGGGCGAGCGGACATCTAGCGGCTGAGCGCCCGCCGCAGAGCGCGAGGAGGCAGTTTAGCTTCCAGAATGTGTTTAGGAAGGGGAACGCTACGCCGACGATTGAGGATTTATCTGATCGCGAGATTCGGGCTAGGGAGAGGGAGAGAGAGAGGGAGTTGGCGGGGCATAAGAATAGACCGGGGCTGGGGAGTAGGGGGACTAGTCATAGTGTGAAGAAATCGGGGGGAGGGGCGTCGGAGGAGGAGAGAGCGGGGCTGGTCAGGCCGAGAGGCGATAGTGGGAGTGATGTCACGAGAAGCTTTCCGGAGTATGAGGAAGAAGAGGGGTGGGAGGGGGATGTGGTGGAGAAGCCGCCGCCGGTGCCGAAGCATGGGGGGGGGAGGGAGGGGGAGTATGAGGCTATTAGGGGGGGTGCGAGGGGGGGGAGAGGTGGTGCTGCGGGGAGGGGGAGGAGGGGGACGGATGGGAGTGAGAGTCCGCCGTTGCCGCCGCTGCCGCCGTTTGAGAAGGGGGGGGGGAGGGGGTCGTTTATTTGAGATGGGGGGATTTGGATGGCTGATTTGTGATCGATCTTGCGTGCGAGCGGGCGTTGGATTGTATTGTAGGAATCTATGAATGAGTTGGTTGTTTTGGAGTTTTTTTTGGGCGGGGGGGAGGTGAGGCGAGCTGGGGACTGGGGCTCTGGCTAGGGGGGTTGGGGAGGGGTGTAGTGTATATAGAACATAGATAGGATGGGCGTGGGATATAGAAATGATATCCAGTGCTACTCGTTCCTTCTGAAAGAAGCACTGATGAAGATGTTGAACTACATGATAGCACTCTGCGTATTGATGTTTGAGGTGGCATTTTTGGGCTTGGGATTCAAGTTGAAACGGCATTTACAGTAGTCGCTCGATGTTATAAGCTTGGACAGAGAGCAATTAGAGAGGTAGGTCCTCATATCAACACTAGCACACGCTTATGTTGAATGCTCCGGAGGGTTCAGTCATCACCGAGCCGGCGTAAATTTTGTGGGTGCAGAGGACGAGAGTGTAGAGGACGTTGTAAATGTCTTCTGGGCTGTCACCACTTAGCTGCTGCCACCACTTATCTGCTGTCACCACTTGTCTACTGTCACCACTTGTTCTGTTACCACTTTAGTCGGATTCAAATTAAACAAGGGTTGGTTAGCAAATTATGGATAGATTATTTGATAACTAAGTAGTGTGCACTTGATCCCCTTCCACTTGCAATCTTTGCACTTTGTACCATGCGGGTGTGTCTAACAATATAATTCTGAGAAAGACTCGTACAATGATATACTGTACAGTGGCAGCACGGAATTCGCCTATCTGAACTTATGCGCATAAACTCCTCTCTTTCTCCTTGTCTTTCTCAGCGAGTGTCTATGTGCTAGATCTTTGTGTTTGAGGCGTGGTTCCAGGCCGAGTAAATACACGAAGGTCTTATCAGCTTCTTTGAACCAACGTCATGGCCCAGGAACGCGCCCGCAGCTAGCCAAGCCGTCGGTGTGTGGGCACGGGCGCTGTCCCACACGCTAAACGTGGGAAGCTGGAGCCAACCGCGACGCCAACCACCGCCATTTATCGCCCAAAGTGAGAAATTGGGAAGGCGGGGGGGGGGGTCAACACAACAACCACGCTCATCTCACGTTTCCCCCTCATCAGCCTTCTCCCCGAGACATAACTGCGTGTTAATATACCCCGTACATATTTCTATACATATCCCCTCGTTCATTGCATTATTACTACCCCTCCTCCAATCGATTGTACTGTACACAACAGCCGCGTTATCTCTCACAACCAACATTCTTCTCCGTTGGTCGGTCCCTTGCGCCGCCCAGCCACCCCGCCAGCCACGCCCCTCGCGGCACAGAACACCTGCATCAGCCAGCCAAGGCTGCCGTGGGTCCCATCCCCAGGGTGACGACATTGCCTCTCTCGATCGCATCGCGACATCCAACTTCAACTTCACGAATCCAATCCGCGACGACGCGTGCGAGGGACAAACCGTTATCACTGAAAGTACTACCAAGAGCCCGATTGACGACCTTTGAACCGGAACACTGCGCTGGTGCCTCCAACAGAAGCAAGGCTGCGGATTGGCCACTCGAGCGCAGCTACCCGCGACAGGAACCACGCGCGAACACCATCGAAACACGACTGGAAGCGGCCATAATCGCGGTATCCCACGTCGCGCAGCACCAATCGCATACGCGCGCATCGAACGGGAGCGAGTAGCTCAGGAAGACTCACGCCGCACGCTTCTCTCACTCACGCCGCCATCAAAATAAGCCGCGCATCACCACCACACATACACACAATGGCGCCCCTCCCCCTTCACCCCCGCAGCGACGACTTCAAATCCATCCCCACCACCTACTCAAGCCTCAACGGCCCCTCCCCCGGCCAAATTGCCGGCATAGTCCTCGGCTCGGTCGCGGGCTTCATCCTGATCGCCTACCTCATCTACACCACCTGCAGCGGCTCCGTCAGTCTCATCAGCGACAACGAGTCCGTTTCCGAGATCGAAGTGAGGAGGCGGAAGAGGCGCGGGAGCAGGAGTAGTAGGGGGACGCCGGTGGTGGAGCGGATTGTGGTTCAGGAGAGGACGGAGAGGAGGATGGGGAGTGCGAGGAGTGCGAGGAGTGCGAGGAGTAGGAGTGTGGGGAGTGTGGAGGAGGTGGTTGTTATTGAGGAGGGGAGCCCGCCGCCGAGGAGGAGTAGGAGTCAGAGGGGGGGGGGGGTTAGGGAGGTGGATCCGAGGGAGTTTGGGGGGGGGGAGGCCGATGAGGGAGGTTAGGAGGGAGAGGAGGTGAGGTGGTGGTGAGGAGGATGTGAGGGGGTGTGAGGATGAGGATGATGGCGTTGGTTTGGGGCTTGGATGTCTGGTGGCTTGGCTTGGCGCGTTCTTGGGGGTTATTTTGGAGCTCGTGGGGGAGGTGTTGTGCTTCGCATATACCAAATACTCGCTGATATTTTTGCTATTTATTTTGGGTTGGGGAGCGAAAAGGGGGGAGGGTATGGGTGAAATGGGGGGAAGAGTGGGGGGGATGTAATGCTTTATGAGGGGGGGGCGTTTTGGGGGATGTGTAAGCTTTGTTTTCAAGATATTGTTACAATCACACAGATTTAGCTATTTAACTTTGTTCTGGAAAGGAGCACCCAAGTGTGTGTATCGTATGTACTTGTCCCTCTGTTTTCTTCAGGTATATTATTCCCGTTGTCCATGCAATCCCACCACGGCAACATATCAACCACACTTCTGAGCTTCAAGTCGTTCAGAGGAATTTTAGGCTCCCTGTTTGATGCTACACGATGAACCTGGCCCGAATGAAACTCTGGAGAGCATTTCAATTTCCATACTTGATCCATCCCGCACCTCATCAGGTCACCCGTAACAGATATATATTTCCCGTCAACCCCAGCTAGCCGCGGTTCTGGGGTATATATACACAGGCAACCACAGAAATAATTTCTACCCACTTGCACAAAAAGACTTGCGTTGAGTGTGCAATGGACTCGAGCCCACATCTTCGCTCGAGTGCTAGTATGTTGAGTGTACGAGCAATCTGGAGCCTACGTCCTCGCTCGAGTGCTATTGGGCGCTGTTGTCACTGTTTGGAGCTGTCGCCGATGCATTCTTGTCACTGCTGTTGTGTTGCTGTCATTTAATTGCTGTCGGCGAAGGTAGTGATGTCATCGGGTGAGTGGCCTACCATGCGGCCCATGGTGGGCCAAATCCATCTCCATCAACTAGGTATATCGAATAGATGCCGGGTACCTGGTCTTTCGTGTTCCTGAGCACCTCTACCACTGCAGCTGTGACTCCTCTATTGATACCCCTTTTAGAATCATGGTTGGGTCGTAATTTTAAGTTGTGTAATCTATCATTTGCGACTGATTCGATCATGTCGATAGTTGCCTGTATGTGTAGTAATGTGACTCTCGTGATCTCGTCTGGTGATATAGGTGTGTCAGAGACCGCCTTTGATGATGGCAGCATGTCAGAGAAATCAATCAGTCCCTCGAGTATTTACAAATGCGCGCTCCTATTTCCATATATCGGCCATGGACTTGTGTGAAGTGGTAGCCCAATCATTTTCGTTACGGGGAGATTATGCAGATGGGAAGCTCCGAATCTTAATATGTTTAACTTGCAAACGTCGGTGATATATTGTGCAACTATGCGCATTCTTGTATTCTACGGGAAGACAATCTGAGCTCTATGGGGAAAACAGATCACACTACCACTGTCCCCGTCTCCATTCGTTGTAGACACAAATTAAAATCCTCCGCCACTAAATCTCAGGGGCTAATCTAGTAGCCAACCCACCCAGCAACGAACCGACTCCAAACTCCTCGCTCAAGCCTACGTACAGCCCCCTCCATATTCACCCCCTACGCCCCAGCCCCCCTCGTCCCCTCCTCATAAAACTCCAACGTAAGCGCCGCAAGCAGACACGGAATCTCCCCCCTCTCCCTAACCCAAAACTTGACACTCTCCGCAATCTTCCCCGCAAACGCACTCCTCGCCCCTCCCGAGACCTTCATCGTTCCCGCCTCGCCATCAAACACGATACTGCGCTCCTCGTCCTCGGTGCCTGGGTAAAAGATGCTGCTGACGCGCATCTTGCCATTCGGCATGAACTCAACACGCCACCCCAGAAGACTAGCGATGCCCTCACGGAACTCGGCCGTCTTCGCACCCCACACTTGCTTCAGCCGGGCCATCGCCTTCCGTGACGACGCTGCCTGCGCTTCGAGCTCGCGGCATTCGCGCTGCGCGGATTCGAGCGTGGCGAGGGGGACGGTCTTGGAGAATGCGGAGGAGCGGGTTGTGGTTGGTCCAGCGAGTAGCTGGGCCACGAGCGCGGCGTTCTCTTCTTTCAGAGCGTTGAGGGTCGACATCTTGATCGCCTCTGCGTTTGCCGTGGGGTTGTCTCTTAATTCCAGGACGCGCGTCTGCTTGTGTGCCGTTGCGGCAGTGAGTCGTTCTTTTGTAACTGAAAGCTCCTTGGTGAGTTTCTGTGCTGCGGATTGCGCTGTTGATAATTCATCCTGCAGCTTTCTATTCTTGCGTGTCAGGGAGCCGAGGCGCTCTTGCTCATCGGGAGCCTCGTCGCGTGTGCGTTTCAGAGTCGCGGTGACAGGAGCAGAGGCGATCTCAGCGTGTAGAGTTGCTACTTCAGTAGAGTAGGCTGCGACCATTTCCTCGAGGGAGGTGATGCGGTGCGCCTTTGCAGCATCGTAGGATGGGAGTTCCATGGTCGACTCCTCGCCGTCGAGGGCGCTGAGCTGGGCGCGGAGATACTCGACTTCCTTGAGGGCAAGAGTGCGCTGTCTCTCCAACCTTTGGCGGGCCTTGACATCACCGCCGCCTCCTTCCTTATTTGCCTTATCAAGCTGGCTGGCAAGGGCGGCCTTCTCGCCTTCGAGTGACTTGATAATCTCGTCGCGTTCCGATAAGGCCGGTTCTAGCCGCCCAAGTTTCTCCAATTGTGTCGCTGCCTCCATACGCTCTTGGACAAGTGCCCGTGCCAGGGCCTCAGGGGATTCGAATTCCACGGCTCCATCCTGCGACTCCAAATACGCCGTCCACGCAAGGCGCTCATCCTCAAGCCTCTGGCGCTGCAGACGTGCCTCACCCAGCTCCTGCTGCAGGTCCTCCATTTGTCCCACCTTGCGCTGGAGCTGCCTCTTCTCTTCCTCAACCACCTCGACGCTCTTGTGCAGCATGCGCAGGTGCTTCAGCTCGCGCGCCTGCTCGCGGTTGCTCGCCTCTAGTGTTCGAATGTGGGTGACCTGCTCTGAGAGCTCGCGTTTGATGATATCGAGCGTATCCACATCGCCTGTTTGTGCCTTCAGCCTCAACACTTCTGCCTCCAGGGCTCCGATCTCTGTATCCTTCTTCTGGAGGATTTGTTGCACTTCCTGCATCGCCACATCCTTGGCCTCAGAATCCTGTTGTAACTCCTGGACGGTGCGTTGTAGCGTTGAGGTCCGGCTCTGCTCGTCTGCCAGCCGCCTTTCGAGGCCCCGAACCCGCTCTTCTGCCTCTGTCCTGAGATCCTCAACTTCCTCCTCGGCAACCCGCCTCCCCTCTTCAGCATCTCTAGCCCTCTTCTCCAGTCGTCCGGTATCCCCGATATCTGCGTCCCTCTTTCTTTCGACCTCCGCCTTCATCTCCTCCAGCGCCCTAACCGCCTTATTCCTCTCCCCCTCCGCAGCTTGCATCTTTCTGAAATCCTCCTCTCCCTTCCGCCTCACCTCTCGTAACTCCGCTTCCCGCCTCAAGCCCGCCAACTCCTCCTCCTGCGCCGAACTCGAAATCTTGTACTTCAGCGCCTTGACCTCAGCTTTGAGCTCATTTAACTCCTGTGCCGTTGCGCTGTGGATAGGTAGATTCGTTGTCGAGCCGCGCAAGTTCTCATTACTTGGTGTCCTCATCCTTCCCCCTCCCCTAGAAGGCGGCCTCGAAAGCCCCTCCACCTCCTTCCTCGCCTCAGTGCCCGTCAGGAAATCATAGCTCGGTTGTGTGGTCGAAGCGCGCATCGCCGATAACTATTGCCCCATTATTAGCAAAACGCCCATTGAAGCGCGTCGCTCTCAACCACTCCCAGGAATGACCAAAACTCACTCGACTTGTGCCTAGTGGCGCCCTAGTTGGGATTCCGCTCCCGCCTGGCCCAATACTTGTCCTCCCAGTCGCAGAGCCAATGCTCGTGCGCCCACTTGCGCCCAGGCTCGCGCGGCCTGCTATGCTATTCGATCGGCGGCGCTGGTCAACTGATGGCGACGGTTTCATGGCTTGCGTATTCTACTCCGTGGGAGCGAGATGGGTGGCGCGCAGGCGTGGTCGTTGGCGTCGTCAGATAGAGATCATTTGGCGTTTTTGGTGTTGACGATGGTTACATCAACGAAACGCGGGATTGCTGCGCGGTCACGTGTAAGGCGGTTGGCGGGGCGACTTCTGGGAAGTTCACAACGACCACACATTAATACATGAAGTATGGTGGAATTTACAGGAAAGCCATATTTATTTGGGTTTGTGGGTGGGGTTTACATAGGTAGATCAAATATTCAGCAATTTTCGGTTCTTTGTTCACAATTTATGATTCCGGCGACCAATTCTTGCAGGTTTGTAAACACCAGACTGAACACTGGACAAGGGGTCTGAGAACGTTCATACTCAGATAGGTTATATACAGAGCTGGGATGCTGTATACTCTATGAGAAAGTTCACAGGAAGCGAATACACTCCTCAGCCTTCTGATTTAGCTTGGGATCTTTGACCTCCTTTGTCAACTTTATGCCACCTGGAATCTCCCCCGCAACATCGCCCTTCTCAGTTGGCGAAGAATCGTAAAATCTCCCCTGTTGCACAACAGGTTTCGGTTTCCTTAGTTTGTGTATTGTCAAGCAACCGCCATCGGAATCTGGTGGGGAACTAGAGATGCAGTTGTAGATAGAGGATGATCGTCTTGGGATGTTGATGACCTCTCTCGAATTGGTCCCAGGATCGGTCTTGGCGATGTTATTCGGGCGTTTGATAATTCGTAGGGGGTTGAGTATGGCAGCATCGCTCTTGGTGACGGTTGTTGGGCGTTTGGCAACTCTGAGTGGGCTGTGTGTGCCGGCATCAGCAGTGTTGGTACTGGTGCTTGGTCGCTTGACAATTCGCAAGGGGCTGGGAATGTCGACGTCTTCATCCCAGTCCGACCAAAACTCCATTTCAACCGATTCGAACGATCCGGATGCCATATTTTCGTTGGTGTCTCTCTTGACGGAGGCCGTTCCACCAATGAATCAGCTTGAAAAGGTGGTGATTGCACTCCCTCCAGGTCGCAAAACGAATCCGGCGAGCTCTTCAAGTCTTCGGGAGCCTTCTTGCGCCTCCAGAAAAACAAATGTCGGAAGCAGGAGTCGGCAAACCACCTCTTGATTGAAGGCCAAATGTCTGTTGTCTTGATTGCCACAAATGCCACGCCCGCTGCAATCGCAATTGGAACCAGGATGAGCCCCCCAATGGCTGCAGTGATCCTGTTTGGGGCGGGAGCAATATCAGAACTAGTAATCATATCCAATACTTGATGAATGATGCTGGTATGCCAATACCTGGTATGGCGAAGCTGGGTATTGAAGCGATGTTTCGTCGAGCTTGATCATGAAAGCGCGGCTCGTGGGAAAACCCAGGTGTTGCCAGCACATTAAGGAAGGAGCTTCCAGCATACGGAGAGTGGAAGGCGCGATTCGATGCAGGAAACTCGGAAGGCGCAGCTGGCAGCAACGGGTCGTGCCTTCCATTCTAAAAAGGCTGGGACATTTCTTAGAATTGAAGGCGCGACCTGTATGTATAAATATGCGCCAGGGAAGGTGCCATGGGCGGCACGTCAGCCCAATGAGTCTGATAGAAAACAAGTATCGTAGTCAATCATACAGCTCTTAGGCTACGGACCATATTCTCTTTCATAGTCTCCACGGCATCTTCATCCGCCTCAAGAAAATTGATCTGTATCTAGTCAGTACAGAACCTCAATCCTAGTCACGCCAGAAACACCTACTAGCTCATCATTTGATGTTGAATTCCCGTAGAGAGACGCCTCAGAGACGCTAAGATCAATACCTTTCTTCGCCCGGACTTCCCACACGCCTTCCCAATTCCATTCTCCAGGCTGCCTAACTGGCTTTGGCACCAGGTTCCGTTTTGATGGGGAGTTTGTGTTGCCACTAATCCCTGAAAGTCTCTTTAATTGAGCAACTTGAGCTTCATGGGCTCGGTGAGCTTTCCAAGCCCTCCAGGCTCCAGAGTTCCCGGCTGCTTCTATTGGGACTTCGTCGAGCACATTGGCATCGTCGAAGGTACTCCTGATATATCTCAAGAGTTCGTAGACCGTGATTCCGTCCTCAGGATCAGCCATATCACGCGATGTTGACGATATACTGCTCAGGGCAGTAGGCGTGACTTGGGAATTTGCGCTCTGAGATTTGTTCTCAGGGTCCATTTCTGTGTTAGAAACAGGCTTGGTTCTTGTCCTCTTGAACCAGGATGGAAACCCATGCCTCAAACTGAAACCTCCCGGGGGTAGCTTCTCATCTTCTAGAACGACGACACCGTTGCTGTCATCCTCAGATGAAGTGTACAGCTGCACGGTCAACGGTGCAAGCAGAGGGTGGAACACATCCGTTGAGAATGTAACGAGGGGAGGGATAGTTGGATATGCTGCTGGGAACGATATCTGGAACCGCAAGATAGCCGGCGCATATGGGCCTAGTTTTCACATTAATACCATTTCCCGTTATTCAAATCATGAAAGATATAATAAATAACTGCTTACCCTCCCTAACAAAAATCACGCCGGTCCAGAGTGCTGGGTCACTGGGTGATAAGCTGAGAAAGACACCCGCCGGGCTGGCAGTCTTCAAGCCATTGCTAAAGGCGGTGAGCTTTGGAACTGGTGAACGAGCGGGGAAGGTCTCTTACAATTCTACAAGAAGGCGTTGATTCTGCATCACTAAGAACTCAGATTATAATCGCCTTCTATCCCAAGTCTTACAGAAAAATGTATTGCGGTTAACAAACAAATGTGTTCACATGCAACCCATGTCGAGGGGCATCTAAATATCGGAGCAACGTTAATCCAGCGCCGAAGTCTCAAATCGAGACGGCGGCAAATGTGGGGGTATAATGACCCCGCCAAGGTCCATATCACTGCCTTACCCCTCCAAAACCTTCCCATCTCAAAACATCATCAGCTCTGTCGAACCCGAAGCAAATATATCTATCTATCAAACCTAATCACCTCACCTATAACAAAAGCACAAACCTTCATAATCATGGCGGGCAAGAAGAACTTCGGTGAGAACGGCAAAAAGGTTTCTGGCAACGCACAAAAAGCCGAGGCCGCAGCTGCGAAAGCCGCCGCCGCAAACCAAGTTCAAGCCAAAGCAGAAGACGAGGACTGGGGACGCGGTGCAAAGAACAGCTCTAAGAAGTAATCATCGCCACTCACTTCAAATCCATTAGTACACCACTAACAAACCCACAGAGAGGCTGAAGCTGCCAAAAAACTAGAACTCGCACGCAAGAAGGCTGAAAAAGACGCTCTCCTCGCCGAAGAAGAGAAATCCCTCAAGTCGGC
The DNA here is from genome assembly GCA_001662585.1 of Pseudogymnoascus sp. WSF 3629. Classification (NCBI taxonomy): domain Eukaryota; kingdom Fungi; phylum Ascomycota; class Leotiomycetes; order Thelebolales; family Thelebolaceae; genus Pseudogymnoascus; species Pseudogymnoascus sp. WSF 3629. Next base: position 51,985 of record KV454680.1, read on the forward strand.
ACCAAAGTCGTCCAAGGCAGCTCCCAAGAAGGTGTCTCGTGGTCTTGACCTGGCACAGCTTGATGACGCTCCCTCGGGACCTGCGAAGGCGCTGAACGCGACGGGTATCGATAACGCGCTCGATGCGCTCACCCTGACCAGCGGTGACAGTGCGAAGGTCGAGAAGCACCCCGAGAGGAGATACAAGGCGGCGTATGCTGCTTATGAGGAGAGGCGGTTGGCCGAGATGGAGGAGGATGGTAGTGGAGCTGGGCTGAGGCAGAACCAGAAGAAGGAGAGGATCAGGAAGGAGTTTGAGAAGAGCCCGGAGAATCCGTTTAATAATGTTAGTGTGGCGTATGATGCGACGAAGGAGGAGATCGCTGCTATAAGAGAGGGAGAGAAGAAGAAGATTGAGGATAGGTTAGGGAAATAAGTAAGAGTGGTTGATGAGGGCGTGTGGCGGGAAGTTTGATCGGGTGGCGAGCGCTGTGGTTGACTATAGAAGTCTCTGGATAAATCAAAATTGAACGGCATTTGGATTGCCACATAATACCACCTATGTAATCGCCTTCAAAGTATATGATACTCCAATCCCCCACAATAGACGCCTTCGTCTTACAAGCCCCGGTATCACGTCCAACATACACCCCTCAAACCCCAGTCCCAAAGTAGAACCCATCAAAAAAGTCCAGCTGGTTCGCCCCATCCCCAAAATCGTGCCCATCTCCATCCGCACCCCATCCAAACCCCAGCTCCAGCCCGCCCCCACCATCCCCGAGATACTCCATGGAGTTCATCCCGCTCATTCCCATATCTCCATACCCTCCATACGCATCTCCACTCTCCACCCCCATCCCTCCATCTCCCAGAAACGGAAGCTCTCTCTCCTCACCGGGAATAATCGAAGGATCCAGAACATGCCCCCTGGGTGCCGCAGCCTCGGCACTCTCCCCTCTATTGCTCTCACTCTTAACCCCCCCAGAATTCCCTCCCGCACTGGGCGGACTCGCCGTGTATAAATCTCCAGGAGACCCAAACTGCAGCCTGGGTCTCGGTACTGGCGTCGCAGCCGGCGCATCCGGCCCACGCGGTGGTGCTAGCCCGGGAGCGGCGGATAGGCTGCTCGTTGCCATGCACATCTGCACAGTGGCTTTGGCCATGCGGTCGAAAGCGTCGCGGCAGGCTTCGGCGGGGGGACATTTCTCGATGAGGTCGCCGAGGACGGAAGTCGCAGCGAGGATGTTGAAGTCGACCTCATCCATTGTCTATGCGGTGTTAGCTTGATTTCACTCAGGGGTGTGATGGGCTTACCAGTCGGCCTCGCACAGTCGGGGAATGCCATATGGCATAAAGAAACGATATCCCCGCCATAAACAGCTGATGAGTAGAAAGGAACGTATAATTAACGAGATGCACGCGATGCAATCGCCAATACAACCTCAACACCCGCTGCCCCGCCTCTGCAACCTTCAGAAACACCGCCTCCTCTCCCTCCCCAACCGCTCCCGCTCCCACCTCCGCCGCCCCATCAAACTCCTCTGCAAACTGCGCCGGCACGCTCAGACTCTGCCGGTACACCATCAGAACAGCCTGCCAGTAGTTCAGCTCTAAGAACTCATGCGAGAACTGCACACCCGTCTCGCGCCGCGTGGGCGCCGCCGACTTCCACGCCCACAGCCTCCCATCCATATCCAGGCGCCACGCGCGGAACGACCCGAATGGCGCGAGGAATGGAGACGCCTGCTGTGCCGGCAAGAAGGGATTATACGGGTCTGCAGATGTGGCACGAACGGCCTGCGCCTGCTGGTGCTGCAGGACCTGCAGGATCTCGGACTGGAGGAGGCGGAAGCGGAAGTAGTGGTGCGCAACGTGCTTGCTAGAGGGTTCGTGCGCGCCCTCGGTCAGGAAGCCGTGCGGGGTTACGTATTTGTCTTCGAGGAGGGAGGGGAAGGAGGTGGTGATTACTTGATCGGAGATACCGAAGGGGCGGCCGACGCAGGTGCTCACTAGGCGATCGAAGGAGTATGTGCACCACCAGAGGCGGCGGCGGAAGTCACGGATCCACTCTCGTCTTCCCTTCTCTCGGGAGTACGACTCTGGTTCGCCGTTTCCTGCCTTCCCGGCTTTCTGCTCGCGAAGCCCAGTATCAATGTCTTTCCCATCTTCATAGTGCAGACCGAGGTCCAGTGCTATGCGCACAGCAACACCCGTGATATACCACAATCCTGGCGCCACCGGCCTCAACAATGCAAACCCAGCCAGCAGTAGAACAGCCTGTAACTCCTCTAAGCCCCCGCCAAACCCCTCTGGCCTATCTGCCGTCCCTGTAGACTGCAAGCATTCTTCTAAATGCATAATCGCCGACGCATGATACTCCTCCGGCTGGCACTGCCTATTAGCCGCCCCGAGCCCGCTCGTATTGGACGCCGGATCAGTTGGAGGAGCGTCTGGCTCTGTATTAGGATCCCCCAGGTATATTCCCGCGCCGATTGCAAACACAATGTTCATTATATACGACTCTCTCGGTGTGCGCACATGGTTCCTATCCCCATACACCAGGTCAAACATCTTCATAAACTCCCCGCGATGCAGGATCGGGATCTGCGGATTCGCATGCTCAAAGTAGAAACGCATCAACCGCAGCGCCAAGCTGCGGTCTGGGAATGGCGCTGGCTTGATGGTCGGCTTGGTCTGAAGCCCAAAAAATGAGTCCCGCATTGATGACCCGCTAGGCCCCGCCTTCGCCGTCGGCGCCCTCGCGCCGCCCTTCTCCGTGCCCGCGCCCGACCCCGATACTGAGCTCTTGACAGCTGCAAACACAACCCTCGCGAACGAGATGCCGCTCGTTGAGCCGAGGTATCGGGGGTCCGAAGCACCCTGTACCGATATCATGCCCACATTCGACACCAGATTATCCAGCTTGTCTTCCTCCTCCTGCTTTTCGCTCCATCCTGTCCCTCGTCTCCCCGTTAGTCCCTGGTTCGAACTCGAATCGTCATCTCCCTTTTGCGCATTAGGCTCCGGTCCCGGCCTCGAAGCTAACTCCAGCGTCTCAGGCGGTTCGAACGGGACGCCTGCCTCTCCCAGCAAGCCTTCCAGATATCCCACCCTCGCCTCGAGGAAAAAGACATAGCTCCGGGGTATCTCGCGCTTCGTAATCGGATCATATCCCACGCAATTGACGCCCGCCTTCGTGCAGCTCGCGCAACTCGGCAGCTGCTGATCACACTTATTCTTGCGCAAACGGCAGCGGTTGCACGCGCTCACATTGCGGAAGTTGCTGCTCTGCCCCGTGGCCTTCGCGGCGGGCTGGTCGGGGGATGCCTCGGCGACTGGGGCGACGGTGAGCGGGGATTGGGGGGTGGTGGGAGAGGTGGGAGAGGTGCGCGCGCGCTTGACGGCGCGTGGTGAGGGGGCCGAGTTCATGGCGCGCTGTGCGAGGGTGTCGTCGTCGTCGTGGATGAGGCAAGGGGGCGCGCGCCCATTGTGCTGTGCGACGTTACGCAGGTGGGTGTGGGCGCCGAGGACGAGGTATCGCGTGTGCTCTCACAAGTGGGCTTTGCTGCATAAAACCTATCTCTGTGGGTTCGGGGTCTGCCAAATGAGGGGATTCGTCACAGAGAGGCAGGTGCGTAGTTGCAATGAGTGTATTTTGGTAGAGGAGGATGAAATAAAGTCTAGGATGAGCAACAATCCAAGATGCTCGATAATATGTTACAGCCGTGTTCTAACCCAATAGTGGCTGTGTACTCATGGCTGTGGATAGAAATAAATGCGGAGTTGCCTTCCCCACAAACTCACAAGCCTTATCTTCGTCTCCCGTCGGTCGTTGCTGGGCGTGGCACTACTAGGATCATTGATAAGGATCTCGGCGGATCACGGGGTTCAGAGTCCGAATGGGCCGCCTTAATTCGCTCGCGTTGGTTCGGGGTCTCCTAAATCGTTAGTAAATCTTATTCTGGGATTTTCCGATTGGTCGAGAGCAGGGACTATTATCACAATAATCGCTCACCCATGGGAAAATCGTGGTGACCACGCATAATCTTATTTTCTTATTTACCTATTTGTGCTATATTTCTTCTTTGACGCTATAAAAGGGATGTTGGTTATCACGTCATGGAGCACACAATGGGAGATTTGAAAATCCCAGAGGATCTCTGTCCATAATAAGGGGCGGCACAACTGCAGTGCATGTCGCCGATGCCGCCGATGCCTGTGATAACTATGATTACATTCATATGTCCAGTCTAAACGTACAATAACCCATCATATATTCACCGCTAGCTGATATGACCGCTATCGCCAGTCTGCTAAAGCCATACAGTCCGCTCATGACCCAATCAAACAAGATGCCAGCCAAAAACGCCTCCTATGCCTCCCCCATTCCATCCGTCCCACCCGTCCCATCATGATCCCCATGTAACCCGTCCCAGCGATCGCCATTCCCTCCCGCCCGCCATCCCGTCATCTACCCCACAACGCTCTTCATGCTCAGCCCCTCCAAGAACACGCTCAAGCTATCCTTAGCTACCTCAGCGACACAGTGCTCAAAGCTATCAACCCTTATCCGCGCATTTGTCTCTTCGATCACCTCCTGGAACGCATTCCCGAACCTATTACGGCCGAAGCCCTTTCCGTGTTCCTTCTCATCTTCTTCATCCTCATCATCCTCTTCCTCCTCTTCACTCTCACTCTCGCTCTCCGTTTCTAGCTCATCAATCTCCCCCTCTTCCTCCCTCGCCTTTCGCTTCGCCTCCCTTTTCTGCTCCCGAATAGTCTCCTTCACCCTCCTCGCCGCTTCCTTCTCTTTCGTCTTCCCAGCCTTCTCTTCCTTCCTCTTCCTCGCTGCCTCTCTATCCCCCCAACTCATGCCCTCCCCTCCTCCTCCCCCGGTTCCCACAACTCCATAAACCCCCCTCTCCGCATTCCAGCATGCAACCACCAGCGGTGTCCCCCGTCCCCCCATCCCCAGCTTCCCCGTACGCTGCAGGTCCTGCTCCGCGAATGCCTCGCCCAGCCAGAGAGCGAGCTTCGTCAGCGCAGAGGGGTGGGTGAAGAGTGCGACGTCCGGGCCGTCTTTGACGATGCATAGTCGGAAGCTAGACAGGTGCTTGATCTGTCGCTTCTCAATGATGGAGGTGCCGGTGCGCAGGATGGCGCGGTGGAGATGCTGCGCAGTGGGTAGAGCGGCTTTGAGTTCCTCGATGCTGCGGTGCGTTAGTATGATTTCGACGGGGAGTAGACTGAGAACTTACTTCTCAAGAGCATCGTAGGCGTCCCAGAACCGGCTCACCCACTCTTCCGCCTCAATCTCACCACTTTCATCCGTGACCTCTTTGACTTCGCGGCCGCGATCCCAGCCGCCGTTCTCGAGCGTAGTGACACCCTTCTTACCCACCTCCAAGATCGATCCCACAACAACTCCCACATCCTGCGCGCTAAGTGTAGCCCTCCATCCCCAACTCCTCACAAATCCCCACCCCTCCTTATCCCCACCCGCCTCATCCGATTCTTGCGACGGCACCAACTCATCCAGACCATACATCGCTGAGTACTTGAGGAGCTTCGCGCGCAAGCCGCGCTTCAGGTCCATGTCCATATGCGTGTAGCTCTGTTTGCACTGCACGAGGCTCACGCCCATCTTGGCAAGCATCTTGTGCAGGCGCTTGCGCCCGACGTCTGTCCATACGTGTAGTCGGGCTGACAGGTACGGCGAATGCAGCATGCTGTCGTACAGGCTCCAGTGGCGAATCAGGAGGAATTTTGGTTCGGGGGACAGCCGAATACTTGTATCCGTAGGGCTGCGCGCGGTCGTGGGTATGAGACCGGTGCTGGTATTCAAGGAGGCGCGGTCGTTTAGGTCAGGAGGGTTCAGACGGCGCACCTCCTCGCGGAGGAGCTGGCGGATGCGGGAGCCGCGGGTGCCGCGCCACCCTGAGCGGTTGGAGGAGTTTTTGAGGGAGATGGCGACGCCGGTTGCGGAGCGGCCGTAGAGTTCCATTGATGATACGCCGACGATGGTGAGCCAGAGGACGTCGTTGTCTTCGCGGCCCAGTTCAGAGGCGAGGGAGTACATCATGGAGGCGATGGGTTCGGAGTATGAGGTACCAAGACTGTAATATGCATCCAGGACCATCTGATTCTTTTGTTGTAATTTGATCAGTCGTCGTCTCAGCGTCCTTGACGATACTTGCTTCGCAGGCTGTGCGGGTGAGGGCGATACTGAGCGAGAATCTGTCCTTGCAACGCCATTCGGGCCGTCGACAACCATAAGCCCTCGCCTTTGGGGTCGTGAGGGAGATTCGGGGATGGTGCTCGACTGTTATATGTTAGATTATCATCACCGTAGTCATTTTGTAAAACTTACCGAGTTACTCCGCCTCCTCTGTCGTGGCCTATCGTCGACATCTTCATCCGTCTCATCATCCTCCCGATCCGACCACGATTTTCTCTTCTGGCCAGGCCGAGCCTCAATCATAGGAGTATCCTCGTCCTCCTCGCTCTCACTATCTCCTTCATCATCCCTCTCATCAATAGCCGGCATCTCGTCAAGAGCAAAATATGCAGCTCTTTCCGGCCCCAGGTCCTCCTCAATATCCCCATCATCAAACACAATGATGCCCCCCTTCCCCGGCTTGAAACCTCTCCCAATCTTCCCATTATCCACGCCTGGCTGCTGCTTTATTGGTCCGGGGCTGCCATCCTCCAACACCCCGTCCCTCTGCGCCCCACCAAACACGTTCTCCAGGTGCCATTGGCGCTGCGCGTCAACAACCCAGACTTCGACGCCACCAAACGCGCCCTCGCCCTCGCTCTCCGAGTCAATCCCCAGCATGGCGCCTAAGTCGTTCCTTGCCCCAACGCCGAGGCATACCACGACTCCGCCGCTGCCGCCCTGGCTCGCGAGCATAGGTCGTACATTCTCTCGTCCGGCGCGCTCGAGGTCGTTGAAGCCCGCGATGGGTTGGATCTTGTGGGGGATATAGTCGTGCTTGAGGAGATGGGTGAGGATTCGGCAGCCGCAGAGGGCGTCGGGCTCAAGGGCCACGAGGATCAGGACCGGTGGGGAGAGAGGGTGGTGGGTGCGTTGGAGGTGGAGGTAGAGGGTCGAGAGGAGCGATCGTGGGAGGTACATCGTGTCGTATCGCTGTCAATTGTCGTAGGACCTCTGCCCTTGGGAGCAGAAGCCAAGAATTGAGAGACTCAGGCGTCTGGAGCGTTGCGAGGCTGTCAATGTATCTTCCAGAACGAGGCGTGCAAAGACGTGGGGCGGATTTCTTAGGGATTTTGAGCGCGTCTAGAAATCGATGGGAGGCATTTGCAAGCAAATTGTCTAGTTTGTTTAGTGAGTAAGATGTACAGGATGTGTATAATTGTATATTGCCGCGCAGGAGAAGTCGTAGGTGTGATTATTTGTGATATGTATGAACTGCACTTGCCCATGTATCAAGTCGCGTAACTGGCGTTGACAGACGTGACGACGCGACTTTTGGGATCGCGCTAACGCTGGACCCTAGGCACGGCGGGATAAAACCACTTACAGTCCGACAACACCACAGCTTCGCGGTCTCATACTCTAAAAATATACTTAATTCCAAATAATAATATGATCCCAATGGTATTTTACTTTGTATATACCCATATAATTAAAAATAAATTATGCTTATGATATTTGCTTGAATTTAAGATAGCGCACAGCATTTTCTTCAGCAAGCTCAATGGAGTCTGGGTTATATTAGTCCAGTTCTGGAATAATGCAATTATTAGTATACAGAAATGTCGAGTAGAAAATAATTATTATTAAATATTGGTATGGTATCTGTGACAATAACATGGCAAAGAATTCTCTTCTTTGATAGCAAATATCATTTTATCGATGGCAAAATAAATTGACAGTAACATAAAACAACCGCAAAATATAAAGTGAGAAAAATATTGAAGATAGCAATATCATATAAAGCGACACAAACACAATAAATATTCTATTGATACAGCTTTAATTCGGTTTAAAGACACGAATTAACAGGAGGGCCGGCATGACTCCAATTTCTTGTAACTTCCGGCCGAAACCTGTTGGATGAGAAGAAGTCAAACCGTGCATATTGGGATATATACTAAAGCTACTTTGAAGGTGAGAAATATATCAGACATCCTCCTCAAGACACCATCCTGATTGTGGATACTTATGAACATTTCTCTGGACTTGATATACTAACATATAGTTAGGCAAGCAACAGTTAATCAACGGCTGATTCGTTGGTAAGCTATATTACCACTGCATTATTAAAAGGAGGATGCCGATATGTCCGGATCCTCGTCACCGTCAGCGTGCGGCTGACCTAAAGCTGACGGCGGGGATAATCTGATCTTGGCGGTGCTTGCTTGGTTGGATGCCGGGATCCGCAGCCTACTACGCGCTTTCTTATTTGGTCTGCCGGGTTTCCGCCAGCAGGAATCGTAACGTTACACCTGTGAGGGAAGGGAGGCTACGTTATTGCTTTTGATGTTGTTCCTGAGAATCAAGCGACCAGTGGCGTTCCTTTGCCCGTCCCGCCAAGACATGCATACGTCAAAGAACATGCTTAAATTAGACACAGTTTCATCTGTAAATTCAAGGTGGGAAGACTGGACCAAAAATAGACCATCAACAAAGGAATGAGGAAATGCAAATTCCCCATGAAACAAGCCCATGATGATATTACAATCACTTTTGCTAGGAAGATACCCGATCAGGCGTGTTTACTGATCCTTACGTCAAAAATTCAGCGTAGACGCGAGTGGATTACATCGTCTTGAAAAGAGTTGACTATGCCTGCATTATCCCCACCATTAACGGGAATACGGTCTGCTCCATCTCACGTACGCTCGTATGCCTCGTGATGATTCAACCCACCCGCGCAAGGATTCTGGACGCGTGCTCAATTGATTAGTCGACTGTTCACCATCAATACTCCCAGAAGCAACGACAGAACGACGTAGGAGCAGGACGAAATACAGGATAAACACTATCTTCCTTCTTGCCACGATACCACGGAACAATCCATCGCGCATAAAAGGCAATTTGAGTCCATCTAGACCATGCATGTCTTGGCCGGAAAGTCTGCAAATGCGCTTAATAACACTTTAGCGCTCCTCCACGGGCAAAACCGCCGCTAAGACATGACGAAGGATCCCTAGCTCGAGGTTTATATAGAATGGGAAAGTGACTGGGTCGCATCCTCGGGCCTTCTAAGATGATGCATGCCCTGACGGCGGGCGAGGAGTGTGGAGGTAGTCACGGACAGTTCATGGAGGCGCTTGGCCTAGGGGGATCGGTCCGACAGGTTCCTGAGATGCCATTTAGGGGATGCTGGCGTTCGGTAGTGAGAGACGGCGTGGTTTGGCGACGGTAATTCGCCGAGAGTGTTCATGAAGCATCATGAGAAGAATGCCTCTCTGTCCTGCGATGGGCCTTGTTTTGCTCAGGATTACGCACAAGAGACATTCGCTGACCGTCCGAGCCCGACCTACTAAGCCAGGGGTATACAAGGTTTCATGCCTCCGGCTGTCCTTTTAAGGATGAGCGCCAGGCGTCAGCCACCAACTGAAGCCGTGCGATCCGCGCCTCTGCCGCGCCAAGCTTCCTTACCAAGGGTTCCAAAAGAGAGAGTGCTACCCCGTTGACAGCACCAGATCCTTTGAAAAGGGGGATCGGCGAATAGAGAAGCCGCAAATCCGCACGTAGCTCTCATTAAGCTTACTGTGGAGAGGTTCTTTTTGGGGACGCCTCACCGGGAGTGGCTGCTAAATTTACGCTGTTCCCTCAACGGTGCTCAGGGCATGTCGAAGTGATTGTCTTCACGGCCCGAACGTCAGCCTGCGCGAAGTATAAAGGCATGGTGATCGCCATGAAGATCTGTTTCTTTGTCAGAGCAGCTGCATTCTCATCAGTCTCAGTCAACTCCGTTCAAACAAACGTCAATCCATCATTATGGCTTCCTCCCTCATGAAGGCTGCGGCTGCAGCTGTCCTCTTCGGCGCCCCCGCCCTCGCTGGTCTTGGAAAGCCAACGCTCTTCAGCGATGGTCTGTCTCCCCACGTCGACTCTGTCTTCTGGGAGCACCTTACCCCAACCCAGAGCACCTGGGACAGGTGGGGATGGGGATGGATCCCGCAGACGTGCTTCAACCACGCCAACGACAACAATGTCAGCCCATACGACATGGAGATCTACAACGTCCACTACACCGACTGTGGCAGTGCGTTCGTCTTCTGCCGCCACAACGCTGCCAACCTTGGGTGAGTCTCCCCCACTTGGTGATATGAACCCCTCTGACAGTCCCCAGCATAATCGACATGATTGACCTCTTCGGCCGCCTGCCCATCCACGAGCGCCAGTACATCACCAACGTGATTGCTGTTCCAGGTGGTGGCTCTGCCTACGAGACTTCCGCCATCGTTGTCTTCCAAGGCCCCGTCGGTACCCCGTCCGTCTTCCAGCACGAGGTTGGCCACGCCGTCGATGCCTACCACAACAGCGTCGGATCCAGCGAGACCTCTCTCTTCAAGGATGCCATCAACGCCGACTCCTGCGTTCCCGATGACTACTCTAACTCCAGTAAGATTTTTTGCCCCTTATATAATGTAACATGCTAACCAATCAGGCAACGCTGAGGACTACACCCAAGTCAGCGTGCTCGCTCTCTACGAGATCGTCAACCCCGGTGGCCTCGACCCAATCGGCAACTGGCGCTGCCTCGAGAGGCAAAAGAACGCCGTCAACCAGCTCCAGGGTGATGCCATGATCCCCGGCGGCACCTGCACCTTCCGCTGGGCCGACGCTGCCATCGTCAGCATGGGTCCCGCCACCGGCAACGGCAAGCGCGCCGTTGGTGCCAAGCCGACCCCTAACTTGGTCGCTGGCCAGCCCGGTGTCAAGGAGCTCCCATTCGAGCACAGCAGCAAGGTCACCCAGTACAAGGACCTCCATTTCAACGAGGCTGAGTCCGCCAAGGCCTCCAACTTCGCTGTTGAGAGGAGGCAGGTTGCCTTCCGCGGTTAGATAGCTGCAAAGCGTTTTGGATGGACGTATTTGGACACTGTATGTAGTACTTACTGTATTCAGCTTGAATGACTTGTTGCCATTTCCAATTGTTTGACTTCTGTGATGTGCGTTGCTGATGATGGGCCGACTATGTGATGTGTGTTTTGAGATATTTCAAGATCGAGGCCATTCTGTGTCTATCTTATTGACGAGACTACGATTATAGAATCTATACACTGTCTCCTCCCGTGACCTTAGAAGCCGCCTTTCTCGATCTTCTTGGACGCTGGTAACGGCCGACCTCAACTCCAGGGCCTCAGTCTCGTACTCATTTCTCGTCTGGTCAATCTCATCGTTTTGCCGGTCAACTGCAGCCTTATACTCACTATACTGCCGCATGATATCCTCTCGGAGTTTGACGTTGGCCCCTTTTGCTTCGGCTAACGATGATGCCGTAGTTTCGAAGTCGGCACTTAGCTTGGTGATGGCATCGTTCGCCCGTGCTAACGACGAGGCCGCAGCCTCGAGATCAACGCGTAGTTTATTACGCTCGTTTCGGAGCCGGTGGGCTGACCTTCTTTTCCCGTTCATGCCACCCTCGCACGGTTGCCATCGCCTCCTCTGAGCCGGCTACTGATGCCCGAGCCTCATCATCAGCGGCGCAGAGTCGAATATTTTCTGTGATCAAGGACTGCATGGTGGCCTCTATATCTGCTAGCCTCTCTTCAGACATCTTCGTCATGGCTATGAGGTTTTCTTCACAGGTCTTGGTCCGTTCTACTTAAGCACAGAGTGCTCCATTAACCTCGGACACCATGCGTTCGGCCGCGGCAATCTTCTCCTTCAAATCCTTGGCCTCCACATCATGTGCTCGGACCGAGTCTTCCAACTCTTCCTAGAGAGAGCTTCTCTCTAGATACAACAGAGAATATGACCCGCACGCCGGTTATTTTCTCGTTGTTAGATCTGATGGCGCGGTTCAGCTAGCTGATCATGAGGCGATCAGCCTCGTGTCGATCCATAGACGTCTTCGCGGCCTTGTTGCACTCCCCTAACGCAACTTTGTATTCATCGGCCTCCTTGCGGAGCCGACTATTCTCTTCGTCCTTGAGTCTGACGGTTTCCCTTTGCTCATCGACCGTCGCTAGGAGCGACAGTCCCTGTTGCTCGATGCCACATCCGCCTTAGCGGTCTCAAGTTCCGCTTTGAGGACGTCCACGCGCCTCTCACGTGCATCTAATGTGAGCGCCTGATTTTCTTCCGTCTTGCGGAGTCCATCGTTCTTCGTAGCAGGCGATTTCGCCTCGGCCCTCGCCTCGTTGAGGTCAATCTCGTAGTCCTTGATGGTATCGAGTTGGTCGTCGATGGTGTCTCGGAGGAGTCTGATCCGGTTCCTCTCTAGTCTTATTGCGGCCTCGTGCTGCCTAATCGTTTCCTTTGACTCCATCTCTAGCCTAGCAATCTCCTTTCCCTGCTCACCGATGGTTATCTCCTAGAGGCTGCACTGTCCCTCAATTGTATCCAGGTCAGCACGCAGTTCGTCAGCGGCATCGTTCTTGTCCTAGGCCAGAGTGTCAATTCGGGCTTTGGCTGCCTCAAGGCGCTCGAGATATTCCTCGATCTTCGTGAACGCTGCATCGAGTTGTTTCTTCGTGGAGGCTGTCTTCAGCTCAGCGTTCTCCTTGGCCTCCCTCATTGCCTCGGCGTTTTCCTCTGCTCTAGAGACCTCCCTCCGTAGCCTGTCAACAGCGTCGATGCGAATTCCATCCAACTGTGATCCGAATAACTTAGTGACAACATTTCTGCGAATTTCCTCTTCCGCCGAGTCGTAGACTTTAACGGCAGCCTCGGACTGTATCACCATTTAGCGCAGCTTTTCATTCAGCCCCGTTGAAATAATGTCGTCGAGTGCGTCCCTTGCCGCCCTCGCGTCGAGGCAAGAATGTTTTTGTCCCTTACCATACTCGTGCCGCCTAAAACTCCGAAGAGTGACTGTGCAAAATAATAGCGATTATAGTTGCTATAATTAAAGTAAAGGCATTCAGTCACTCAGAGCCGCAATCAGCAGGCCAGTCACTCATACATAGAGGGAAAATAATAGGTTTTATTAGCATACATAACTCGTATCAATCCTCTGGTAAGGATGTCCCTCTTCAGACTTTAAGCGGCAAGGTATGTCCGTTCAAGCTCGCATGCAATCTAATTCAGCTTGAATGCTTGTTGCCTTTTCTTAATTGCTCGATGTCTGCGATATGTCTTGCGGACAATGGGCTCTTGTCTGTATATGCTGCTGCAGCTTCGGCTCTCATGCACCCTTTGAAGTCGTTGTTGGCCGTTCCTGCCTGCCATTCTTTCCACCCCATATGTGGAACATCTTTAGCGCTAACGACTGATAACCCGGAAATATGGTGCTTCAATGTGACTCATATAGTGCGTATGATGCTATTTTAGACTCATGGACCGCGCGGGTACTAATTAAGGTTAAAGTTTAGCTAGCCACGCTACGAATAGTACGAAATTCAAAACTTAAAATCATTTCTCGATCTCCCATCTCTTTCCTCTTTCCTCGTTAACATTTTTTGTCAAGCCTCTTATAATATCTCGTTAGAGACTGTTCTCGTCACGCAACGATATGGGCCTTCTCCGCTACGACATAAGCACGGGGAGCGAGTATATTGACGCTAAAATCCGGAAGATATTAGTAGAAATGGCTGCTAGTAACAATGATACAGAGCTCGGAAAGAAGGAACGAGAACTCGTAATTCTCAAGCGCCAGAAGAAAGCAATAGCAGATGATGTCGACGAGGCCTTGCACCGATACCCCACGATCGAAGACGCCTACTGCTCAGCTCTACTCACGAAAGTCATATCTGCTTCCAAGAAGTGGAAAAAGGCGCCCGAGCAGAGTTTGTACGCAAAAAGTGTACTATCATACTACGATTCTGTACGACCCACGCCGTCAGGAGACTACGCTGAAAAATACTGCCATTTAAAAGCTATATGGCAAGATATAATGTCTATCAAATGCGCGCATCTCGTTCCAAAGTCCCTCGAGTCAGATGAGCTTGCATATCTCTTCGGCGTTCGTGAAGCTGATTTATCTGAACCCCGCAATGGTATGTCTGCTTTTACTTGGCTCCTATTAAGTATATTATTAATTCATATGTGAAGGAATCACACTTGAGATATGTATCCACGAGGCCCTTAGACATGGAGAGATTGTCATAGTGCCCGACAAGCCAAGGTATGGGGAGGAGGCCATTTGGCGATGCATAGTAGTACGGCAATCAATGGTTTCTGATCTACTTTATCATGGGTCAACGTGGAACGTACGTTTTATATATTCTTGCCCCTACTTTACGATGCGATGAGCTGACAACGACTCTAGGACATTGATGGACAGCCACTGAAATTCCTCACCTCAAATCGCCCGGCTCGCCGATACTTATTTCTACGATACGTGATGACGTTTTTGCAGCAACGGAGGCTTGGAAACGTTGAATGGTTCGATGACGCGAAAGCAAGAGGATACTCCTGGGGACTACCAGGTCCATATCTCCGGAAATCGATGCTGATCGCACTGGCAAGACGTTTTTCCGACCAGGACCTGCCTGAATGTTTCTACGAGTCGACGTTTACTGTTGCTGATGGTTGCCCCCAACGTAGCGCCGAAGAAGAGGATGATCTTGCTATGGCATTAGACCATAAGTGGCAGGATGATTATGCTAAAGTAACTAGATATAGAGAATACAATTCTGACGATGATGAATGGGGCGACGATTCAGACTCAGAGGAGGAAACAAGCGATGGCGGGGAGTAACGACAGTGGTAGGCAAACGGTGGCAGAGACTGGATAATGTACTTTAGTTCGAATAATATGTTACTGTGTGCTATTTATGGAATTCTATGTGGCTATAAAACTCTTCCTGCTCTCCTCCACTCATCCCCCATCGCTCCCACGCCCCCACGCCGCCATCCCCTCACAGTAAACCCCCTATCTCTCTCACCATCCCAGAACATATCATAAACTTCTGAAGCATGCTCATCCCCGCACCCAGGCAGATCTAAGGAGATCCAAGCCCCATCGCCCCTCCCGACCCCACAAAATCCGGCTGTTCACGCAATACATCGGCTACGGCACTGGCGAATGAGAACTCATCCTATTTTAATACGCTCTTTCTACAGTGCTCGTTTTGCACATTTCTCCTTCCCTCTGCAACCCTAACGCAACCATGACCCCAATTCAACCCTCCCAACGACACCATCGCAACACTCCAGAATGTTCTCAAACGGCGGAATGTAGTCCAATCTTGCGCGTGTCGACGCCATCCCATACAGCGCGTCGTCTCCACCGTGCACTAGCTCACGCTAGCTCAGGGGCACAATGCCAATCCTTGCAAGCCAAGTGCCACTTTTTACCCTTTTAACCACTGTCAGGACTCTAAGCGACGCCCCGACCCGGGCGCAGCTCCGACCGACGGCGAGATGGGAAATAGGTTCGTCCGTCTGACAGGACCTGACAGCGCCGTAGCGGTAAACCGACATTAAACCAGCCCTACAGCTATGCCATGCGCTATCCCCCTCCAGTCAACCGCCCCAGATGGCCCCTTAAATCTGCAAGGTACCCGGTTAGTGCAAGGCCGAATGAGGATAAGAATACGGCCTAGAATGAAAAAAGTAAGAAATGAAGACCGCCGGAGGAATCTCCGCTTGATGTGATGTATATAGACACCCGTCCCGTCCCCTTCTAGCTTCTCACTCCACCACCACACTCATTTCGTTGACTAACTCGCATAGTCACCACACTCGTTTTTTGTGTTTGTTTTTGTTTGATAGCACACACTCCTTCGTTCTCGCTCGCGATGAAGCTTACCAACATCGCCGCCGCCTCGGCGGCCATCCTGTCCACGTCTGTCCTGGCCCGAAGCACTGTCTATGTCACAGTCGTCACCTGTGACACCCCTGTGCCCACCTCTACTCGCAGCACCGTCTATGTCACAATCAACACCTGCGCCGCCACAGACGACCCTCTCCCCACCGCCACCGCCACTGACGTCTCCCCAACGGACGTTGTTCCCACGGGCGTCCCCACCACGAATGTTTCCCCCACGGGCGCTGCTCCTACAGCTACCTCCTCTGCGGATGATGCCTCCCCCACCGAGGCTGCTCCCACGGATGTCTCTCCCACTGGCGCCTCTCCCACCGAGACCGGTCCCACCGACGTCCCCGTCCCAAGCGGCAACCCTGACGGCCCCTACCCCATCACTGGGAACACCGTGAACTGCCGCTCCGGCCCCGGCACAGACTTCCCCATCAAGAAGACCTTCGCTAAGGACAACACCGTGAGCATTACCTGCCAGACCGCCGGGACCAAAATCAACGGCAACGAAATCTGGGATTTGACGTCTGACGGCTGCTTCGTCTCCGACTTCTACGTCAAGACCGGCTCCATCACATACGTCAAGCCCAAGTGCGACGCTTCATCCATCCCCGACGCGCCCGCCCCACCAGATCACGGTGACGCCGGCGAGATCAAGAACGACTACCCCTACGGCGCCAGCACCTGCGGTGACGTCGACCGCTGGTACTACTACGCGTGCCAGTGCACCAGCTTCGTCGCGTGGCGCATCAACGACCGCCTCGACCTCAACTTCCACAACAAGTACAAGGGCGCTGCATGGGGCGACGCTGAGTCCTGGGACGAGGCTGCTCGCCAGACCGGCGTCCTGGTTGATAACAAGCCGGTGCCAGGGTCTATTGCGCATACTAATGCCGGCGGTGGGGGAGCGGGACATGTGGCGTGGGTTGCGGCTGTGCAGGGTGATAGCGTCACTATTGAGGAGTACAACTATGTGAATGTGGAGGGGTACAGCACGCGCACGGTGCCGGCTAGCACCTTTGACTATATTCACTTGTAAGTGGATGTGGTGCGGTCTGCTTTCGGCGGCGACGTTGGCAACGACGACTGCGATGTTGACGACGGTGCTGGGTGAAGAAGGGATGAGATGGTAATATCTTTCGAGCTTTGTGTTGCTACAACACTCTTTTATCAATATTTATGTACACATAGAAGAAACGAAAATGACATTATTTTATGCTTTTCGGTCTATGCTATGCTATGTGTGTGCTAGGGATGTGATGTGTGTGATGGATGACCATAAATCTTCTCCGGGCTTAAGGACACTATAGGAAGTGGCTCATAGAACGTCGTTAACGAAGTCTATATTCTTTCTACTAAAGTCGACGATATGATTGTTGGTCTTAGGGAGGGCAAGGATTGTTAATAATGATGTGCAAACGGTGACGGGAAGCAGCAGCAGCTGACAAACGGCGACAGGGAATAGCGACAGCAGCAGGCGGTAAACGCTGGCATCATATGCGGGACTTACTTCTTGATTGAGATGCCTCTGGCTCCTTGTGTGAACACTAGACTGGGGATTGGCTGGGTCGTCGATCTGATCAAATGTACGATCCTTTGCACGATTGAGTACTGTGTCGTTCTCCCTGCGTGCCCTTTTCTGTCTTAGTGCTTGCACGCCTGCTTTAAGGTCGTCTTCATATAGGCTTCAAGGTCGTCTTCATATAAGATGAGCGCACGCTTCTTTCCTTTCTCGTCTTCAGGATTCATGGTGTTGACAGGATTGTTCCTTTCAAAGGTTGTAATTGCGTGTCCCCGCTACAGACACTAACGATCTTGATACCTGTGTAAGAAACTAAACGTGAAATATTCGTATATCTAGACTCTACTTCTTTCTCCTTTGCAAAAGCTCTCACAATCTCGATATCCTAGTAAGGAACTGTTGTGAAATATTTTGATATTAGAAACCATATCTTATTCCCCTCATTATAGACCGCTTTCTTCATCCCGCTCCTTACAGACTCTTACATTAGATGAATACACTTCGATTATTCACAAATAAGATAATATATTGAAGGTCTTCTTACAGTATTTCACTATCACAGACTCTCGCATCTTTAATATGCATCACAGTCTCCCACGACCTCACGGCCCTATCTGAAAAATCTTAAACGGGATATATTTCTAAGTTATTATAATAAAATAAGTTACGCTTCAATTCGTCTCCTGTCTCGTCTTATAACGATCGACAGATCCCTTCGCGACGAACACATCCTTCTGAACACCATTCGTCTTGACCTTCTCTGCAGTCGCAGACCCCCAAGCACCACCGCCCGGTGTGTTGATCACGATCCTATCACCCTTGGCCATCTTGACCGTTGCCTTGCCTCCAAGGTTAACTCTGCTCTCGCCATCCTCACCCTGCCTAACCCAGTCATTCCTGCCCAGAGCACCCGGTCCGCCGCCCTCCAGCCCGTACGGGCGATGACTGCGGCGCTCAGACAGAATAGAGCACTGAACTGGCACCAAGAACTCGATATCGCGAACCACACCATCACCACCAGAATGCAGACCGACGCCGCCAGAGCCCTCTCTCAGCGAGAACTCGCGCAGGATACATGGGTATCGCTTCTCGAAGATCTCCGGGTCCGTGATACGTGTGTTCGTCATGTGGGTGTGCAGACCGCTCTGTCCATCCCAAGTAGGACCGGCACCAACACCACCCGCAATCGTCTCGTAGTAGCCGAAGCCGTCGACGTGGTTTCCGTCCTCACCCTTGCCGCCTGTGCCGAATGTCAGGTTGTTACAGCAGCCCTGCGACGCGGCGCAGGCGCGGAACGCCTTCAGGATGACGTCGGTGATACGCTGGGAGGTGAGCACGTTTCCACCGACAACGCCAGCGGTTTTCGATGGCGACAGGAGAGAATGGGCAGGGATGCGGATATCGATAGGGTTCAGGCAGCCCTGGTTAAGCGGGATATCGGATTTGATGAGAGCGCGTAGACAGTAGATGATTGCGGAGTGTGTAATCGCTGTCGGGGCATTGGTGTTGCCAAAGACTTCGCTGCCAGTTCCGGCAAAGTCGAAGATGGCTTCGCCCTTGGCCGCGTCGATTGTGACCTTCAACGCGATTGGAGTTCCGTCATCCATGCAATCCACTGCTTCCAAAACAGAGCCAAGGGTTTCCGAGGTTGTCTTGAGGAGCTCGCGGACGGCAATTTCGGCCGTGCTTTGGATCGCGTACATGTAGTTGTGGACACACTTCAAGCCGTACTCCTTGATCAGGCCATTGATGAGCGAAATTCCCCTCTGGTTTGCTGCTACTTGGGCGCGCAGGTCAGACAGGTTGTCTTGGAGGCATCTAGTTCCTGAGCAGCCTTCGAACTTGGCTGGCTCCTTCAGAAGTAACTCAATCATTCTCTCCTCGTTGAAATGACCACCGCTAACGAGCTTCTCGGCCTCGATGGCAGCACCCTCCTGCCACAGCTGGTTGCTGGTTGGAGGCATGGATCCAGGAAGGGAACCACCGATATCTGCGTGGTGTCCTCTGGATGCAACGTAAAATACAATCTCGCCATTCTCAAATACGGGTGTAATGACAGTAATATCTGGCAAATGAGTTCCTCCACATGTTGGGTGATTTGAGACGAGAACATCGCCTTCGACGAGCTTTCCAGCCCAGTACTTGTGTTGGTATCGAACGGCAAATTGCATCGATCCGAGATGCACTGGCACGTGGGGTGCATTGGCGACCAGGCCACCGTCAGGAGAGAACAAAGCGCAAGAAAAGTCGAGACGTTCCTTGATGTTGGTGGAAACGGATGTCTTCTGGAGGGTTCGTCCCATCTGCTCAGCAATCGACATAAATCTGTTGCCGAAAATGGATAGCTGGATAGGGTTGATGCTCGTATCCTTGGATTCGAAAGTAACATCAACATTTGGCTTCTCCTTCAGATCGATCAATACGCATCGTTCAAGGATATTCGCCACAGCTTCGGGAACAAGGACGATGGTTTGAGTCTTATCAATAATCATTGCAGGGCCCTTAATCTGAGAGCCGACCTCAAGATCCTCAAGCTTGTAGATGGGAGTATCGACGGATCCTTTGGATGAGGCGAAGTAAACCTTGGAAATCCCTTGGCTCTTCTGTGCGGAAACCTGCTTTGGCACAACTTCTTTCATCTACGTTATCCATTAGCTAGTTCCTATTCGAAGGAATACATTAACTCACCTGCATGTAAGGGCTCTTTTCCTTCCCGTTAGATGAAGAGCCGGTACTCCTGACACGAATATCATCGACAAGAATGGCCTTATCCTTTGTTAAGAAGCCGAACTCTATCAGGTGCCTCTTCTCAAACTCGGACGCAAAGTTCCAATCCTCGCCCTTGAGAATCATGAAAGAGGTGCTTGTACCAGCATGACGCATGTTTAGATACAGCTCATGGTGGATGTCCTTGCCCGAAAAGCCTTGGGACTCTAGGTCGGCTGTGGACTGCTGAACAAGCGCCTCTAGTTTCGATTGGAACATGTCTTGAGTTGTGTCGTTGAAAACATCGGCCGCAGGCTGTTGAACCTCGTTGACCACATCCGCCAATGCCATTCCGTAAGCAGAGAGGATGGAAGAATACTTGTGGATGATGATTCTGGAAATACCAAGAACAGCAGCCACAGAGCATGCGTGCTGGCCACCAGCGCCACCAAAGCAAGCAAGATTGTGAACCGCAGTGTTGTGGCCACGAGCCTCAGTCAATGCTCGGATAGGGCGCGACATGGACTCATCGGCAACATTCAAGAAACCGAGAGCGACCTCCTCAGGGGTAAATTCGATGCGTCCCTTTGACTTCTGTTCCTCGTTGATAACGGAAGTAAGCTCAGCAAACTTCTCTCCCGTGATAGCCACATCAAGAGGCTCGTTCTCGTTGGGGCCGAAGATTTTTGGAAAGTACTCGGGTAAGAGTCTGCCCAGGAAGAGATTGGCATCGGTGACGGTAAGAGGTCCGCCCTTTCTGTAGCATGCTGGCCCAGGGTGGGCTGATGCCGACTCGGGGCCTACAACGAATAGGCCGTTCTTCCAGAAGAGCATGGATCCACCGCCTGCTGCAACAGTGTTGATATCTAATTGTGGCGATTGGATAGACACTCCAGCTGTTGTGGTCTCAAATACGTGGTCGTACGTGCCCGAATATCTCGACACATCAGTTGAGGTTCCTCCCATATCGAAGCCAATCACAGGCACCTTCTCGGCAGCATCGTATGAAGTTTGGGCATAGCCAACAACACCACCAGCTGGACCAGACAAGATCGCCTTCAGTCCACTAAACTTGCGGAAATCAACAAGGCCACCATCCGACTGCATGAACTCAACTCGAGTAGTCTTCGAGGCGAGGCCGCCTTGGAAGTTTGAAGATATCGAGTCGATATAGTTTTTGATAACTGGTGTAAGGTATGCGTCTGCCGTGGCGCTCATTCCACGGGGAACAACCTTGATCATAGGCTGCAGGGCCGAGGATAAGGCAACCGAGAAGCCCATCTTTACGGCTGCGTTCCCAATCAAGTTTTCGTGATGGGGATAGGTATAGGAATGAAGTAGGACAACTGATATCGACCTGTATCCTTCTTCCTTTAGCTGAAGCAGCTGTGCATTTACAGCCTCCATATTCGGCTTGGTGATGATTCGCACATGCTCTCCGGTGATTCCTCGAACAACATCTTCCGACTCCTCAATAGGTTCGGGGTTTTGGTTCTCGGCGTATCCCTCGAGTGTGATGCGCTCGTCAATCTCAATAACCTTTTCAGACAGCACGTCTGGTTTCGAAACTGAGAGATCGAAGATGTTTGGTCGTGATTGGTTTCCAATGACCAGCAGATCCTTGAATCCGCGTGTGATGAGGAGTGCTGAGCGAGCGCCCTTTCTCTCTAATAATGCGTTTGTAGCAACCGTCGTTCCCATTCTCAGGGATTCGATTGGGGTTAAGTCGAGCAACTCGCCGCGGGGCAGGGTCTTCCCTGTCGCGATTTCGAGAACTCGCCTGATGCCTTCGGTTGGGGCATCTTGGTAATTTCCAGGGTCGACGGACAGCAGCTTCAAGATAATGTCGCTGCGGCCAGGTACCGAGGCGTGGACATCGGTGAAAGTTCCGCCGCGATCGATGGATATCCTTAGCCTTCCTGCTGCCGGTTTGTGTTGTCCCACTGCCATGTTGAGGGGTATAATATGGAATCTAAAAAACGGTCGGGCACAACAATCAAAGAGAGTACAAGAAAACAAGATTTAATGGCATGGATTGAAATATGGGGTGCGGGGGGAGAGGCTAAGTTATAACCTAGTCGCCTGAAGTCAGCATCAGCACCGAAGCTCCGACAACAGAATTTCCGGCTCCGTGTGATCGGATCCTGATACCGGGTTGCCACAAGAGACCCACGAAACAGGCGAATACTACACTCACAGTTGCTTCCGGTTACAAATGAGTTCTTCTTTGGCAGTTGAATTGCGGGGAGAACGTGGGCATATCGCGTCGGAGGGGTCAAATGCATGACGAGGTGGACATTTACGATCGGGATCTGAAGCCGATCGCGCTAGGGCGGCACGCTCTCCGGCCGGCCGCATAACTTACCATGGAAGGGCGGACGGGGTAGAACAACCACTACAGCGGAATTAAAAACTGGAGTAGATAGGCCTCCGGCGTTCCTGACCCGCATTTTTCTCCCCGCAAATGATAAATGACTGAGCTAAAATTTGTATCTTGTCTCGTGCGATTCAGCGGAAAGAGTCCGGTGCGATGGGCCCCGGCAGCGGAGGCAAAGATGGGGAGAAGGAGTGGAGGTTCTAACTTTTCGGCGTAGTTATGTATATATGCTTTGACAGGACTTTGTATTGAAAACTACGTGTATATTCTTTCTTTCCCCTCAAAATGATCGAATCCGGCAATAATGCAGCTCTTTCAACCCGCCTCCTCGCTCGCCACAACAAAATAACCCTGACATCAGGCCTCGCCCCTAAATACCTACAAGCAAACTTAATTATCCTACCCTCCCGCTTCGCATCCGACTTCCTGCTTCTGTGCCATCGCAACCCAGTCCCATGTCCACTACTCGCCTCCTCACGCACACCAGGGTCTGCTACGGCCCTGAAGTCTCACCTGCCTGGAGTCTCTGATACGGCAATCGCATCAGCGCTTGACATTTGCACAGATGCCCCGTTATACATGGTGTATGATGATGGCAAACTAGTCAAGTCACACTGCTCGGATATTGCCAAGGAGTGGACGGATGACCACGTAGCATTCCTTATCGGCTGCAGCTACAGTTTCGAGGCCGCCTTGACAGCAGCAGGTCTGCCGCCGAGGCATACAGTCATGGGCCGCAATGTTCCCATGTATGCGACGAATATACCACTCTGCGCAGCGGGCGTGTTTACCGGCGGGACTTATGTAGTCAGCATGCGGCCGTACAGGAGAGCGGATGTCGAGAAGGTCCGGGAGTTGACGAGGCCGTATGTAAGCACCCATGGCGAGCCTGTTGCATGGGGTTGGGATGCGGTGGAGAGGTTGGGGATCAAAGATATCAATGCACCCGAGTTTGGTGATATGCCGCTGGATCTAGACCCAGAGGACGACGAGATTGTACCAGTATTTTGGGGGTGCGGTGTTACGCCCCAGCTTGCGGTTATGAAGGCGCAGTTGCCGGGTCGAGTGATGGGACACGCCCCAGGGCATATGTTGGTGATAGATGTGATGGAAGATGACATTGTCGAGAAGCTTTAGCTGTTCCACTGCGTCCAATCAAAATCCATATTCACATCAAAAAATTCAAACCCTTCCTCCCAAATCCTTTCGTCTCCGGCGCCAGCCTCCTCAAACAAATTTGTATCTACGGTGGAGAATATGCCGGCGTTGGCGTTGTCGCCGTCTATCTGCGACAAGAACGCTGCGAATGGATCTGGTAGTGGTGCTAGCGCTTCTGGGGCTTGTTTCTGGACCATAGACTCGTCCGAATTGTCCAATCTCGTCATAGGGTATAAGCTAAGCAGAAGTCGATGCAATGATTTGATATGCGCATTGCCCTTGTCGGCAATTCCACTTAGGACCTCTAGCGCCATATTCATGGCAGCGCGGTCTCGGGCGTTGTACGGGAAGGCGATATTGACCATGACGAGGATGATTGCCGCTGAGAAAGCGTGTTCGCCATCCATGTAGCCGTACGTTGCTAGTTATGTTAGATTGTGTTATTCAGCATGCGGCTTGCGTGCCTTACCTATCAGATTCTGTTTGGAAGCTGTAGACATGATTGCAATACTATTACGTGCTGCTGAAATGCAGGTATCAATGACTGCAATTGTAGTTGGAGAAAGTCCAGTCTTCCAATCGCTTGTGCTATTTGGTGAATCTTTGCTTTGAAGCCGGCTTCGAACAACGTGGAATACAAGAGGCCGAGCAGTCATATTAATGCACTGCGAGTAGTGTAAATATATCGAAACCGCCTCACGAGAGATTTCCTTGTCAAGTTTAGTAAAGTCAAAATGAAGCACCTGGGGAAGGTTTGTGTGCCAATTCGACAGGTCAGTAAGAATGGCTTGTACAGAGCTGACAAGACTGTAGTTTTCTGTGCATGTCCTTCGATATAGATCTTTCATAGTTAGTTACGTACTTTCGAGAGCCAAGAATAGCTTACTTTTCATTATCTTTCCCAGTATTCGTGACAGCTCTGTATAATGTAACAGAACAGTAGCTGGGCACATTTCGGGTTCGTCGGGCTGGTTTGGTTAGCAAGGATTTTGTGTACGAGTTTGAAACTTACCAGTCTTGACGGAGGCAGCACTCCAATGTCCTGGTCGGCAATTGTCAAGGGGTTGCCAGATTTGACGCAAAGAATCCTGCGGATGTTAGAAGGCATTTATCAACCGGGAAGGACTGCCTACCTATCCATGCTGTACACAGACCACCACAATCGCCGCCGATGCTCTCGAGCTCTGTCGTCGAGGTTCTGATCGGGGACTTCCTGATGTAACCCCATTGATATGGCCATACGCAATGCCAAGCCAATCTGTCCATATATTAGAGAGTACCACACAGAAGGGTTTATCGCTTACATAGAGAAATGCTGCGTCTCGACGATTCAGATTCTGGAAGAAATATCCAACCAGGGATAGAACTTTGATGAATGTCACAGATCCTTGCTCATGAAGACCGGGAAGTAGCTGCATTGCTTGTTGAAAATACTCAAATCCAGGAGGTCCGTCATTGCTTGTCCATTGATTGACAGAGTACATTTGACCAAAGGCCAACGTGAGGAGTACTTCGCAATAGACAAGGCAATCGTCCTTGTCGGAAACATCCACCGGCCTATCATATATTTCATGGAGGCTCTCTTCGAACAAATCAATATCTGTAAAGGAGAAGATAGTCCCAAGATAGGCATACTGTGCAGCATAGAGTCGCTTTGCGAATGCGAAAGGGGGCAGCGAGATCTTGGGTTGGCCGTCTTGAAACGAATTACGACGAATGGAGAAATTCGTACGGCTTTGGGTGGGCGCATCAAACTCGATTCCGTTGTTAAGCTCTGACTGAAAGGTTTTGATGAAGTCTTGGAACCTCAACCCAAGACTTGTGGACGACGAATCTCCAAGATACTCTATTATATCATAAGTCTCATTCTCACATATTGTGCTGCAGTACTTACGGCGTTCTCCTCCTCCGGGGCTCAGTACAAGATGCGCCGTCCCTTCAATCAGGGGGTTATTATCAATATCATCCTTGTCAGTGTCACGACTGGCGGTAAGTTGAAGAGGAGCAGAGGATTCCGTGATAACGTTTTCAGCATCCAGTATTTCAGATGAGGCAGCGACAGAGCTTGGAGTCACGGAGGCTTCTTCAGCCTTGGTCTCATACGCCTTGATTCGAGCCTCTAGGTCGAGGAGGTAGCTATTAAAATTCAGCATCACTGAAGGTTGGAGATGGAAACGAGACACCAACCCTTCCGAGACCAACACCTTCTTCTGCGAGTTTGGGTAGATACAATCTTGTCTTGAGATGGCGCAAGTTCTGCAAGGAACTCCACCTAGACATTTCGTCTTTCGCTTTCTACATCTATTGCAGCTGCTACGACTCAGTACATGTATAGCAGACGTTCCTGGAAAGACCTCACGCGATGGGTGCCCGCCTTATGTGTCCCCCCGACCCTGATATAGATGACATTCCGATCGATGGCTCCTTGAGATATCGACGGGCATTGTAGGCCGAGAGTGGCGGTTCAGCCTAGGGATGAGCAATGTAAACTTTGAGGGTGATTCTCTCAGAGATCATGCCTCTTCAACCGAATAACCGTGATGGTCTCCTCTGTCGGCGCCGACTGTGAACAGCCTTGCGACGACGGAAAAAGGTCCGCGATGCGATAAGGTACGCATGACGTTGAGCCCCGCTGATGTAAAATTTCGGACCAATCAACATTAGCACATAATGTTTTAGCCAATCTTCTGTCCCTGATCGACATGGTTTAGTCGATATCGGATTAGCGTTGGAGTGGCGATAAGGCTCGGTATGAGATCCCGATCTCTTGGTACGGGGGGCCCGAAAAACCTCTAGAAAGAGATAACTCAACCACGAGATAGGGAGGCGCATGGAGAGATGTGGAGATTTGCGGGGAATTGTGGGGGAAAGCATGGTGATCCTTTTCTTTATCATTTCCTCCGCAAACTCATATATATGACAAGGTCTAGCCAACGGTTGGCGTGACAAATATCACCAACTTTGCGACGAACTGTCTATAATTTTTTGAATACCATTGACTCTACACTCGCTCGCCCATCCAGTATACCATCTAATATGGGCTCCATCGAGGAAAAGGAATTGCCTCTCGAAACAAAGGTTTCCGATAGCCAGGTCGAAGCCCGCGATGACCATTATATCGATCCTGCCAAGCAGGTCAAGCTGCTGGCAAAGCTAGACTTATGTCTTATTCCAGTCATTATGCTCGTCTACCTCTGCTGCTTTTTGGATCGATCAAACATTGGTGTGTTGCCTTCAAGGCCTTGAAATTACCCCTTTCTGACCCAAGCCAGGCAATGTCGGAGTAGCTGGTATGCCAGAAACCATTGGTGCAAGTCACTCGCAATTCTCCATCGCCGTATCCATTTTCTATGCCACCTACGTTACATTTGAGACGCCATCTGCCCTTCTCCTGAAGAAATTGACACCTCGTTATGTTATTACCGGGCTGTGCATTATCTGGTCACTCGCCACCATCTTCTCGGGCTTCATCAACAACGTTGCTTCCCTGTACGCCACGCGATTGATTCTCGGCGCCTGCGAAGCTGGTCTGTTTCCTAGTTTGAACTTGTACCTGACGATGGTCTACCAGAGAGATGAGCAAGCAAAGCGTGTTTCGTACTTGTTTGTCTGCGCCGCGCTCTCTGGTGCTTTCGGTGGTCTCCTTGCGTATGTCATCCTGTTCATGGATGGGCTTGGAGGCTTTGAAGGGTGGAGGTTAGTCAAGAGTCCTTTTGAAATGGGTTGTCACTGACATTTACTGCAGATGGATCTATATTATCGAGGGTCTGTTCAGTGTGGTCTGTGCTGTAGTTGTGTTCTTCGGTCTTCCAAACGATCCAGGAAATGCCTACTTCTTGAGCAAGGAGCAGAAGGAGTTTATGGCTATCCGATACGAGAGGAACAAGGCCTACAGCGGCAGCCAAGAATTCAGTTGGGCGGAGATTAAAATAGCTGCCACAGATCCAAAGGTTTATGTCAGGTGAGTTTAGAGCACTATATACGAGGGATATCTGCTAATTGTCGCAGCGGCGCCATTCAATTCTGCCAAGACATCCTTCTGTATGGCTTCAGCACCTTCTTGCCAGCCATTCTCAAGGAGATGGGACATTCGACGCTCCAGACC
Source organism: Pseudogymnoascus sp. WSF 3629 (assembly GCA_001662585.1). Lineage (NCBI taxonomy): Eukaryota > Fungi > Ascomycota > Leotiomycetes > Thelebolales > Thelebolaceae > Pseudogymnoascus > Pseudogymnoascus sp. WSF 3629. Next base: position 79,737 of record KV454680.1, read on the forward strand.
CAATACCTCACGATCCCCGTTTATATTTTCGGTGGTCTCTGCTTTATGATTTTCGCCTACATCTCTGACCGAATGACTCTCCGTAGTCCAGTAAGTCTGACCCTCCTCCATGGTTGGCTTTTCTAATATGTCGCAGTTTATCTTCTTTGCCAACATCTTCGGCATCATCGGCTACCTCATACTCCTCTTCGTATCCAACAACAGCGTCAAGTTCTTCGCCACCTTCTTGTGCGCCATTGCCGTCTACACCGGTCCAGGTCTCAACGTCGCGTGGCTCAATGTAAACATTGCGCCGCATTACCGCCGCGCAACCGCCATCGGCATGCAGCAGTCGATTGGTAATATTGCCGGAGTTGTGGCAGGACAGATCTACAGAAAGGCACCCTACAAGTTGGGCCACGGATTCTCGTTGGGTATCCTCTGTGTGTCGCAGATGTTGATTGTGGGCAAGGCCGTTTATATCAAGAGGTGCACGGCCAAGAAGGCGAAGATTGCAAGCGGCGAGATTGAGGATACGAGGAAGGTGAAGACTGGAGATTGGGAGTTGGATTTCAAATACCATATTTAGAAGCGTGTATGTGGGGGTGTATTACTATTACGAATTATTCAAATGTTCACATGTTCAGCCTAAAGTGGGAAAAGGATTCCGGGGGTTGGATATCATGCTCTCAGACTTGCCTAACGAATGACTGTGTTAAGGAACCACCATCCCTGGCCAACCTTTGTCTGCCTCTAAGCATGTCCTCGATATCCACGTAATCCCATAGTAACGTCTCTCACTCTCATTGTTGCCCGCATCAACGTAATGGTAGAAGCTAGAAGGCGAATTTTGGCCATTAATAACCATAGGTGGAATTTAATCCGAATGAAACAAAGACCTAGTCGTTTATCACTTCAAACGCTACGAGGTTGCTAAATTCTCACCCGTACGGGAAGCCACCCCACATCATGCAACGCTAAGCCACGACTCTAATTCCTCCAGGGTCGAAACTGACACCATAACATGCAATACGGCTTCGGAATTGGAAATGATAAATTGTTATTGTAGTAATATTCTTGTTTCTCATTCTGAGCAACACAAAGAAATATGGCCGAGGGCATTGAGCAGGAGGGACCGTGTCTATATTCAGACTTCGTGCTACGAATTGCCATCAGTGACAAGCGACGACATCAAGTTAGTTAGTATGTTGGATCCATCTCGAAACACGCCCCAGTCTTCATTTATCTCTCATATCATAACTTCGTACCTTGCATGTCGTGCTCAAACGTGGGGGTGTCTCCGTTTCGCTGACAATTCGTGGTTGATGACCGAGCCTCCAACCGGAAGCCCGGTTTAGCCCCAACACTAGCTTTGCCGTTTGCCAATGAACCTCGTGTATGCAAGTTAAGCTAATGCATGTGTCCCGATCCAACAGTACAGTTGTTGGTTTTTATCTCTCGTATCATAACCTCGCACCTTGCATGTCGAGCTCAAACGTGGAAGTATACCCGTGTCGCTGACAATTCGTCTTGTTGATGACCGAACCTCCAACCAGAAGCCCACTATCATAGGCAACAAGGTTTTTGATAGCCTATGTACTCAACCATGTCTCCGATCAGTCTGAGAAGATCAAGGACCGCTTTTTCTCAAGCTATGAACTCTAGGCGCCCACCCAAGGAGCCGCATGGGGACGTTACTCACCAACGGACTTTCAACCAACTATCCAGTAAACGCAACTTCTCATACAATCTGCTTACCAACAGCATCATGATCAAAATCCAAACCGTGATGACAAAACACTGTCCCGTCGTTTGCCCTTGAGCCAACGTTTCGGTGGATACTTTTGAAGCAATGATGGCGTATCCAACATCTTGTAATTATCATATATAGAGACCAAACCTTCCCCATTCCACAGTATCAACCTCGTCATATCAACCCGCACAAGCAAAAGCACAATCAACTCACCATCACTCTCACTTTTCTCATAAATATATATCATAATGTCTACCATTCAACTCTCGCCCGCCGACGCCTCCTTATCCAAGGGGTCCCTCGTCCTTGTCACCGGCGCCAATGGCTACATCGCAAGCCACATTGTTGACCAGGTCCTCCTCGCCGGTTACCACGTGCGTGGAACCGTTCGTGACGCCGCCAAAGCCGCCTGGACGACTGAAGTCTTCAACTCCCGCCACGGGGCTGGAACATACTCCGCTGTGGTGGTGCCAGACATGGCAGTTGATGGGGCATTTGACGATGCCGTCAAGGGTATTTCCCCCTCATTCTAGTGAATAAATACTCAAATAACACACTCCAGGCGTACAGGGCATAATCCACCCCGCCTCCGTCCTATCCTTCAGCGCCGACCCCGCGGCCGTCATCCCTGACACCATCAGCGGCGTAACCTCGCTCCTCGGCTCCGCCACTGCCTCTCCCTCCGTTAAATCCTTCGTCCTGACCTCCAGCTCCGTAGCCGCCGGCAATCCCGCTCCGGACAACCACTCATTCACCATCACCACCAGCACCTGGAATGAAGCCGCCATCGCCGAGGCCTGGAGAGTCACCTCTCCCCCCTTCCCGGCAAACCACCCCACCGCCGTCTACAGCGCCAGCAAGGCCGAATCCGAGAAGGCGCTGTGGGCGTTTGTGGAGAAGGAGAAGCCGAGCTTCAAGGTGAACGCTGTGCTGCCGGATGCGAATTTCGGGCCAGCGCTGAACCCGGCCGGCGGACTGAGCTCGGGTGGCTGGATCAGCGGTTTTGCTAATAAGTCGAATGTCGAGTTTGTGAAGTCGTTGCCGCCTGGTGAGTATTCGTTTAAAAACTATTGAACGTAAGCTAATGTGGTACAGGATGGTATGTGAACGTGGTTGATACCGCACGCATTCACGTCGCAGCGCTGCTGAGCAAGTCGATTAGCAATGAGCGCATCTATGCGTCCGCAGCGCCATACACATGGAACCAGATCCTCGCCATTCTGCGGCGCTTGTATCCAAAGAAGGATTTCGAGGACGATTTGCCTGGAGCGCAGCTCAGTGGTATGGACACGCCGACTGAGCGTGGCGCTCAGGTCTTGCGCGAGTACTACGGGCGACCCGGATGGGTGAGTTTGGAAGAGACAGTGAAGGAGAATGTTCCGACTCTGGAGTGAGGTGGATGTTGGATCCTGAGGAGTCGTTGTTCGAGAATGGTCTCTGTATGGAGGGGCAGCGGAACTGTGACCCGGAGAAGCGTTGTGTAGCAGAGTCTCTGTTAGAGAGGAAGGAGGGGCCAGTCACGGTGATATGTCGAAGGAAGGAGGTGTCCTGTATTACTCCCATAGAATTATATTTCTTCACATACACTCATCTACTTCCCAAGAACTTACACTAAGCATTTGAGTGCTAGCTCGCCTAACCTCACAATCCCCGACCCCCCCTCCTATTCCCTCTCCTAGAGCATGCGTCGGTGGGTGGCCATGAAGCCAATCTTTGCCGTTAGTGTCTGGAGGCGACCCTCCATCTCGGTGGAGCGCGCTGTGAGGGTGTTCTTCTCGCATGGCACGACGGGGGGAGTGTGAGGTGTGCTCACATTGTGCCGAAATCCCTAGAATCGGACGAGCTGGCGAATCTGTTTGGTGTCCGAGAAACTATGTTGTCCGAGGAAAGAAATGGTAAGTCCATTTGTCGTGTCATTGTATGTTAGCTAACGAAGCCCTATAGGACTCACAATCCATCAGTCTCTCGAGACCGCCCTCGATAATGGAGATATCGTTTTTGTACCGGATAAACCGATTCCAGGCAAAGAAATTGTCTGGAGGTGCCTGCTGCTAAATCAGAAAAATGCTCCGGTGCACATCACCAATTCTACCAAATGGAGAGACGTCAACGGAAGAGAGCTGGTATTCCGGACGCCCAATCGCCCAGCCCGTCAGTACTTATACCTGCGATATGTTATAACCCTTCTTCACTAGAAGAGGGAGGGGAATATGGAGCGTATCGAGCAGGTTCTCAACCAGACCAGCGTTCAGGGGTATATGTGGGCGACCCCTGGCCCATATCTCAGAGAGTCTATGCTCGTCATGCTCGCCCGGAAAGTGTCTGACTACTTCTCTCCTGAGGCGTTCTATGGACAGACGACCTTCGACGAGGCAGACGGGTGTCCTAGCCGTAGTGCCGAAGCCGAGGCAGATCTCGTGATGGGGTTTGACCTTAGGATTGACACTTTGCTGACATCCATACACAGTTAGTATTTCTGTTCTTGTCGAGTATATACAATTGTTTTATACTAAAGATGTGTACAGATCGTGGACGCTATGGAACAAAAGGACCCCGACCTTCCTAGGGTCACCAAGGAAATGGACCCTAGGAAGGTAGAGAAGCCGAAGCGAACGAGGATATTCGGGAGGCATTCAGCCCACGGAGGGGCCGTGAAGAGAGCGAAGCCGAATGGCCAACCTACGGCTTTAGTTCAAGATCCGGCACCTGTCGTCCAACCTGTGGCCCCCGTGCAGCACCCGGCACCTGTCGTCCAACCCGTGGCTCCCGCACAGCCACAGCATCAGATGGCAACATAGGGCCATCCCCTTGTGCAACCATGTTGCATGGAGTGTTCGACTAGAGACAGTAATACCTCATCGGTTGAGTGTCGATATGATCCAAATGGACGAGCATGTGGGAACTGTGTGGCTAACGGCACCAAGTGTCACACGGTGAGTCTATGGAGCAAGCAGTGACGACAGCATGTAACGACAGCAACAGCGCCCGGACGACACGAACGCCCTAATGACAAGAATACCCTAACGACAGCAGCATACCCACCCACCTCATCAGTGCGACTGTCCCGAGTTGCATGGCCGGCAATCAGTGCGACTGTCCTGAGTTGCATGGCCGGCAACCAGTGTGATTGTCCTGAGTTGCATGGCCGGCAATGCTTGCTTGATTGACGACGGCCACAGTAGAAGACTGATTTGCCGCGTCCTGCGTACCAACGGGCGCAACCTCAGTGGTGGACATAGGATGGTCGATCTGGTCGACTGATTCCTCACCCTCTCACCTCCCCGAGACCTTCCGCGCCATTTCCGCAACAGTAAGCGCGTACAGTCACTTTAATGCACAATCTCCCCATCGCTACCGCCGTTGCCAAATCTAAGATCACATTTGCCAATGACGATTCTCATCATCCCTCCCGACCCTCGGTCTTTTATATTCCCATTTCATTTCGAATGCTCGAACCTTTTTTCGTTTGTTTGAACGATGGTTATCGAGGACCTTGGGGATTGCTTGTGGCGCTTTGGGATGGGGGGTTTATGGGAGGAGAGAGGTGGGAGATGGGAACGTAGGAAGGTGGGGGGGGGAGCACGGGAGAGTGGGGGAAAGAAAGGGGGTTCTCTACATTATTCTTCATTCTCACAAACCCCCATCCCCTCCCCTCCCCCCTCCTGCATCCCACATCCCTCCCTTCCCATCCCATCAGCTCGACGAAAATCAACCTTAACAGGGTAAGAAGGGGAAAAAAGGATCCTTTATCTCCCCCGCACGAGACTTCCACGAACGATGGCTCCCACCATATATACAAACGATGCAGACTTCATCCTCACTCAAACGACCATCCAGGCTGCAATTGCAGACGGCACGTGGAAACCAGTTGTACTAGACCAGTCGATTGGGATCAATCTCGTAATAATTATATCCTATCAAGCTCGTTTATTTACTGACATCTTTTAACAGGGTGCTGCCTAGAATCGTCCTCAGTATAATCCCATGAAGATCTATATCGACGCTAACATTGCAGATGCAAACGCATCCCAAGAAGGCAGGCTAGAACAGGAGGAGACGATGGCAACCCAGATCACACATGTGAGCAGACAGCTGGCACGCACGACTGAGTTTCTCTTTCACGAACTGAGCGGTGATTATCTGAGCATATGTATGCCTAAACACGTAAAGCAGTTCAAGAACCACTACGTGGACAACAACAGCACCCTAACGACAACGGCTGGCCCCTCACGACAACAGACAGTGCTCCAATGACAAGAACTCCCTACCGACAGCACCACCCCCCCCCGTCACCACCCTCGCATCACTCCATCAATCCCCTCTCGTCTCTCCAACCTCCTCATCACCAGGCAGCCCTACAGTGTTCATGATGCCATCTGCTAGCACATGTCGATCGATCCCCCCCTCTAGCGACAGAGAGCAAGACTTTATACTCCCCTCCCCCCCCCAAACCTAAACCCTTCTCAGTCCCCGTCTCGGTTTTGCCGTTCTGGGGAGGGAGGATGTCGGACTGAAAAGCACGGGAGAAGCACGGGACAGGGTGAGAAGAAAGAAAGAAAGAAAGAAAGGGGATTCCCGTTATTATTCTTCGTTCAAATAGAACTACATCTCCCATCATCCCCTGTCCCCCTACCCCCTACTTTCATCCCTTCATCCTGTTTACTTTCCACCTCTACGCTTTTTCTCTCACCCCTTCATCCCCTCATCCCCTCGAGCTGGCATATGATATAGCTATGCCTGGCTGTGCCTAGGCAAGCAGAAAATTATGGGATGGCTTAAACAAGCCAAGCCAAGTTGGCTTTATCCCCTGAACTAGCGCGATGATGTCTGCCGGCCCGTCGCGGGTGGTCGTGGCATTGAGGGTACTCCCCCCTACCAAGAACTCGAACTCCTGGACTCGGTTTCAGGACAAACCCCCCTCGACGGAAGATTCCGAGTGGATAGACTGGGGGGATGGGAGACGGGGGTTCGGGGGGAACTGTGGAGTTGATGGAAGAGGGGGTCGCATCATGAGAGAATCTTTCTCTCGAGAAAGAGATGCAATGGCCACAGTAAGCTTCATGTTTGTTTCTGTCAGACTAGCAGTGGCCACGTCTTTACTCTGTAGACTGACGGATGTTTCGAGCACCTTCGCCTCTGCATCCGTGAGACGGGTGATTGCATCGCGCGTCTTTGCCTCTGCGTTATCTCTTTTCTGTACAGCTTGTTGTACAAGCTTTTCATTCTGTTCAGCGGCAGTCTTAGCACGTTCAATCCGCCCTTTGTGCTTTTCCATTGCTTCGGTCAGCTTCATCTTTGCTTGAAGGAGGCGCTCCTCTCTACTCTCCAGTTCGGCCTCCTTCGTCTCGAGCTCGAGTTTAGCCTGCTCGAGGGCCGTCTCGTCAGCGCGTACTTTATTGTACGTGACCCCTACTTCCTCGCGAGCTGAGGCCTCTCCTGTCCCCCCAAGGCACAAGAGACTTGGCCCAGCCTTTGACTTGCTAATTGTGTGCTTTCTCCTCCCAAAATTCGGGTTGAGGGGAACTTGAACCCCGCTCAGGAGAGCCTTCCACTTGGTAGTATATGGGAGGTCCTCCTACGCCACATTCATTAGCCGGCCTCCATCCAATCCTGCCCCTCTCTTCCCATCCTCTGCACGCCTATCTCGTCCAATTTGGAATGCCGTTTCCGCCGCCATAACGAGACAACCCTTCGTCAATTCACGCAACGCCTTAGCTCCTGGTGTTCTCGCCTTCTCGATGGTACTCCTGTTCACACACTCTGCCACTGGGGCGACCATCCACTCTAAGACGGACGGGTCGTCATCCACAAATCCTCTCCAGATCTTCTCCCGTTCCGCTCTCGTAGACGTCTCCTTAGGATAATCCGTCCGCTTCTGCCATCTTAGCAGTATTAGATCGATTACTTTGGTATTGAGCGTCCTGCTGTGGAGATCACTCTGTGTGATCTTTGCTACCCGATTCCATTGATGGTCACTGAACTAGGCTGAAATGAAGTCGGCAGGGATATGTTTCTCAAGGATGGTCGGCTCACACGAATGTTACTTGAAATAGCAAACTTTGTATAGCTTCTTTGCGCACACTTCGAGTCTGTCTCTCGTGACGTCTGATAGTATGACGTCCTTGAAATCCCATATTTTGCCATTGAAAACAATCACCAGATCATTCATAGTGTAGTCTTTGCCACTATGCTCCTCTTTGTATGCTGAGGTGCAGCTCGCAATCTTATATCCATGCTTCCCTTCGGGGTCCATCTCTTTGAGCGCAGTTTTGGCAGCGAGCGAGCTGGGACTGCAATTCCCATTCCACAGCTACCCGCGCGAGATCGTCATTCTCGAGCTCGCCCGGGCTGCACTGAGGTCAACCTCCGGACAATACCAACCTACGAGGTGAGTACACTCCAATCCTTTGCCGCACAGCTTTTGAACAGGTGAATCTTGACTGACCCTGCTCCGCCCGCTCACAGTTCACCATAGTTGTATCCTTCTTCTTCGGAATGCCCACCCATCCATCCACTCACCAACAATAACTCTCCTACGCAGAGGATTCTGTGGATGCTCTTCACCCTTCTCCGATCCACAAGAGTCCTTCGAAGTCATCAGGTTCACATTGTTCTGATCGTTAATACCAGGACATCATCGCTTCGGTCCGACCATTCAAACACTGTCAGTCCCTTTCGCGCACTTCGGTGAGGACAGATTCGTCAAATTTACTTCATACTTAGTAGCGCACTAGGAGAGATACTCCTGTCACCCACCACACTCCTGTCACCTACCACACTCCTGTCACCGAATTATCCTCACGCCCACATCCCCCACGACGACGCCACCCTCCTCTCCGTCCACACTCACGCCCATCTTAACTCAATTCGGTTCCATCGATACTGCGATCTCTGCCTCTACCGAGCCCTTTCCCCATTCTCCTCTGTTTCCCCCTATGTTTTCCCCTCCGCTTTCCCCTCTGCTTTCCCCTCCGCTTTCCCCTCCGCTTTCCCCTCCGCTTTCCCCTCCGCTTTCCCCTCCGCTTTCCCCTCCGCTTTCCCCTCCGCTTTCCCCTCCGCTTTCCTCTCCGCTTTCCCTGCCGCTTTCCCCTCCGCTTTCCCTTCCCTACACCTATCCCTTTCCCCATTCCCCATTCACCCCTGCTTTCTATCCCCCACTCCTTCCCCTCCCCCCTACCCCTCCCCCCTACCCCTCTCCCCTACCCCTCTTATCCCCCATTCCCCTCCGCTTTCCCCGCTGCTTTCCCTTCCCTACACCTATCCCATTCCCCATTTGCCCCTGCTTTCCCTTCCTAACACCTATCTCATCCCCTATTCACCCCTGCTTTCTATCCCCCCACTTCTTCCCCCACCCCCCTACCCCTCTCATTCCCCATTCCCCTCCCCATTCCCCTCCGCTTTCCATCTCCCTACCACTCCTTCTCCTGTTCTCTTATCTCCCCCGTCTCCTCATCCCATCCCCACCTCCCCCGACTCTCCATCCCGTCTGCACCCGCCCGCACGCATCCGCTTCTATCCCCCCCTACCCGCACAAGAATTCAAACTTATATACCCCCCATCTCCGGATCCAAGTTGGAAGAGCATGAGGAAACGCAATCCATTCACTGGTGCATGCGTCGGTGTGGGGGGTCGGTGGTAGCGTGGTGATGGTGGTGGTGGTGCGAGAGGGGTCGTGGGTGTGGCGGGTGTGGCGGATGTGCTGTTGTCGTCGTCGTTGGTGCTGCTGTCGCTAGTGATGCTGCTGTCGTCAGTTCTGCTACTGTCATCGTTAGTACATGCTGCTGTCATTATTAATTCTGCCATCGTTAGCAATCAACCCCCCCCCCCCCACCATACTCCCCATCCCCTTATCAACCTAGCCATAAGCACAACCGTCGTCGTAGTACTCCCCAAGGTCCTTTTGGTTGTTCATGCCCTTGACTTGTGTGCTGCTTTGATATTTCCTCGTGGTCTTGGGGGTTTGTTTATATCGAGAAACGCTCTTTCTAGTTTGTTGAACTTAGGGGCGGGGGGGTCATGGGAGGGGAGGGCGGGGGAGAGGAGGGGGATTCCATATATTGTTTTCTTCGTTCTCCCCTCCCCTATCCCCATCCCCCTACCCCCTCCTACATCTCCCCTCCCACATCCCCTCCTCGCCTCACCTCCTCCCTTCCCATCTCCCCCTCCTGTATCCTACACCTCTCCTACTCCCCCCCCCTTTTCTCTCCACTTCCCTCCCCTCCCACACCACACCCCACTCACACCCATTCCCGCCCTCAGAATCCCACTCCCACAAAACAAGAACACCCAACTCTACCTTCTCTTCTCCCAAAAACGGCAGTATAAAAAGGGTGGCTACAGAGACATAACTTGCAGGCTACCCAAGCCGCCGCCGCAGCGCTAGTGGAGGCCCGTGAGAATCCGGATACTACCCAAGTCGACATGGAGCGCCTTGTTGGTGGTGGTGGTGCGGGGTGGGTTGTGTGATGAGGGGTGTGTGGCGGAGGTGCTGTTGTTGGTAGGTGTTGTTGTCGTTTGCGATGCTGCTGTCGTTATCGCTCCTGCTGTCACCATCCCCACTCCTGCCACCACCGCTCCCGCCATCATCACCGCTGCTTCCATCTCCACACCAGCCCCAAACCTTCCTCCACTCACCGACCGTCCACCGCGCGCCATCACCGATTCCACGGAAGAGAAATCCTTAAATGACTATTTCTTGTCTGATCGTTTCTTCTGTGCTGGTATGGTTGTGTGTGGCAATCAGCGTGGGCTTTATATGTTTGAGAAGAGGGGGGTGGAGGAGATGGGCGCGGCGAGGGAGGGGAAAAGAGGGGGGAGGGAAAGAGGGGGAGGGGAAAGAGGAGGAGGGGAAAGAAAACGGGGGTGGGTTCCCTATAATTATTTCATTCATTCTCTTAGAAATTATATCGCTTCTTTATATACGCTCAAATCTACTCCTTTCATCTCCCTCCCCCTATCCCTCCTCATCCCCCATCCCATCTCTCCCTCTCCCCTCCCATATCCCCCTTTCCCCATCCCCTTGCCTCTCCCCTCTCATTCCCTCTCCCCTCTCATTCCCTCTCCCCTCTCATTCCCCTTCCCCCTCTCACTTCATCCCCGCCCATCATCCCCGCTCATTAAATCCCTCCCCCTGCTTTTCTTCAAATCCAAAATCTCCAAATCTCAAAAACGCCAAAACACCCTCATCATCATCGTCGTTCATCCAAAAAGGAGCGTGGAGGGTATATAAATCGCACAATATCACAAATCCGCGCATGCATCGCGTCGTGAAGGAGCGTGGGTATCAATCAATCCAATCCAATCGTCAATCACTGTTCTCCCCCTTCTTCTCGCCCTCCCCAATTTCTCTTCTCCCATCTCATTCGCAGAGGATTTCTTCGTCGTGGTGTGGGTTTATCCAAACATCACAAACCCAACCACAAACATCACCAGCCCCAGAACACCCCCCATGCTTCCACCGATTCTGGCCGCGTCATTAGGAATCGCCGAAATAGTCGGCCCAGGCGTCTCGCTCCCCCCATTTCCACCGTTTCCACCAGTAGGTCCAACCGCACCACCACCACGGCTCGTAGTCTTAGTAGGCACCTCACTCGACGCACTCTCCGAACTCGACACCCCCGTCTCAGTAGTCCCCGGCTCCTCCACCAGCGTCGAAGTAGGAACCCTACTACTCCTCGTCGGCATAGTACTATTAATCCACCCCGTAGGCGTAACCGGAACCCCCTCCCCCCCCTGCGTCTCCCCCGGTGCCTGAGTAGTCACCCCACCCCCCCCATTCTGTCCCTGTCCTGCACCCGGCGCAACGACGCTTTCCGATCCATGGGCGTCGCAGAAATCGATCCACTGCTGGTATTGCGGGATCACATAACCTTGGAGAGACTGCTGCGTCGCATCGCCATTGGCGGAGACGCACAGTTTGCACGCACTAACGTAACTGAGGAACGCCGAACCAGGAGCGCACAGAGCGGGCGTCTTGCCGATGGCTTGCCCGGTTGTGACGATGTTGTTGCATTGGGGGTAGCAGATTGCTGGGGCGGTTGCGGGGGCGCGTTTGAGGAGAGCAGGGGCGGTGTAGGCTGCTGTGATAGTAGCTTGGCTGGCCCAGTTGCCGGTGGTGATGGTGGCGACGGGGAGGCCGTTGACGATTTCTACGACGATGTCTTCGGAGAAGATGTCATAGCTCAACCCGAATGCGAGGGGCGAGAGGGCGAAGTAGCCGGGTGTGAGAGGGTAGTACCCTGTTTGTCCGTGTTTCCACTCTACCAGCTTAGGCTTGGGTGCATCGAAGCAATCGAGCGGGTCGCAGACGTAGCTGCGGGAAGGAGGATCGGCGAAGATGTCACATCCGAATGGATGCCTTGGAGCGCAGATTTGACCCGGTGGGCAACCCCAGGTGTAGTTATCCGGCTGGGGCTTGACGTTGCGGATTGTAGGGGCGGGAACGGAGCAGGTGGATACGCGGGTGCCGATGTAGGAGATTGAGGCGGTGATGGTGGTGACCACTCCTGGGAGGGTGATGGGGGTTCCGCGGATGGTGGTTATCACGCCTGGGAGGGTGGTGGTGATGATCGGGGCGGAGACGGTGCGGGTTACCACGTCGGTTACGATGTCGGTGATGGTGGTGATGGCGCCGGGGAGGGTGATGGGGGTGCCCGAGATGGTTGTGACAACTCCAGGGAGGGTTGTTACGACGCCGGGTAGGGTTACCACGTTGGTTACCACGTCGGTCACGGTCGTGACGACTTCTGGGAGAGTGACAGGAGTGCCTGAGATAGTGGTTACCACACCTGGAAGGGTAGTGGTGATGACGGGGAGTGAGACGGTGCTGGTCACCACATCGGTCACCACATCGGTTTCGTGAACGGTATTGGTGGCGGTCTCGCGGACGGTGTTAGTAGCAGTCTCACGAACCGTATTAACCTCAGTCAAGTAAGCAGTCGTGATGATAGTAGTCACCACACCCGGCTCAGTGATGGTCGTGATGGCGCCGGCGATGGAGGTGGTGTATGTCACCGGCGGCAGGGTGATGATCTGGGTGTAGGTTGTGATGGAGGTCTGGGTGACTTCGTATGTATCCGTGGCTGTGACGGCGTAGGAGTCGGTCTGGGTGACGATGCCGGTCGAGACGGATGTGATGATATCGGTCTAATTTGTTAGCTTTTGTCTTGATAGGGTGGATTTGTGGACTTACCTCGATGTATGTAGCCGTGATTGTAGCGCTGGGAAGTAAGTTAGCAACCATGCGTTTGATAGCTCATTCTGATAACCCCTCGTTGATACTCGACGCCTCCTTGTCTAGTTACAACGGAAGGGCTCAATGCACCCATCTCGAGTCCCCACATAACAAAGAGAATCCCAATTGAAGCCAAATAAAAATGAAAAACTCACGTCTCCTCATCCACAACCGTAGTAGGCACACTGCAACCCAATTAGCTTCTCATCCACACCCCCACCACACCAACATCAACGGAGAGTACTCACACAACAGTCGCCGTCTTAGTCCTAACCTTCCACTCCGTCTCCGTCCTCCCATGCTCATACCTCGTCGTCGTCACCGTCCCTCCGGCCCCAGTTGCAGTAACAGTCTCCGTGCAAGTCGTCGTCTCGGTGACTGTACCGCCCGCCCCGGTCTCGGTAACGGTAACCGTACCGCCCGCCCCGGTCTCCGTGACAGTAACGCCAGGCTGCGTCTCCGTAACCGTCGCAGTACCTCCTGCACCGGTTTCCGTGACAGTGACGCCAGGCTGCGTCTCCGTAACCGTCTCAGTACCTCCCGCTCCAGTCTCCGTAACAGTAACTCCCGCTCCAGTCTCAGTAACAGTAACACCCGGCGCCGTCTCCGTAACAGGCGGCAGCGTAATCGTCGCCCCCTTCCCCGTCTCCGTAACAGTAACCCCCGGCAGCGTCACCGTCCCTCCCGGCTGCGTCTCCGTCACAGTCTCCGTCGCAGTAGCAGTCGCCCCCTTCCCCGTCTCCGTAACAGTAACCCCCGGCAACGTCACCGTCCCTCCCGGCTGCGTCTGGGTGATCGTCTCAAAACAAGTAGTCGTCACCGTCCCCCCCGGCAGCGTCACCGTCCCCCCCGGCAGCGTCACCGTCACCCCCGGCAGCGTAACAGGCGGCAACGTCACCGTCCCCCCCGGCGCCGTCTTCGTCTCAGTCACAGTACATGTTTCTGTAGTAGTAGCACTGCAGTGATCGGGACAGTGTTGGGCGGCGACATTGACTTTAACGTCGAGGGGGCCGACGTCGACGCCTACTTCGAGGGCGCGACGCTGGGGGGCGGTGGTGGGGGGGAGGGTTGCGGCGGCGGTGGTGAGGAGGGGGAGGGTGAGGAGGTGGAGGGTGAGGAGGTGGAGGAGGCGCATTTTTGGGCTGTTGTGTGTGGTTTTGGGGGTGTGTGAAGATAGCGATTGAGTAGGCGGTTAAGCCGGTGGTGGGTGAAAACCAATTCCTCAGCGAGTGTGTGGGAAGTCGGTCAACGAAGGTGTTGGCGATGTTCAATGCAATGGCGTTTTCTTTTCCTGCAATAGCGAGGGAGTGGGAGAGAGACAAAGAAGGTGGAATGTGGGGAGAGGGAGAACAAAGGAGGAGAGGGAAGGAAGAAAAGTGAGAAAGAGGATGGCCGAGGTGGGAGTTGGGGGTATATGGGGATTGGGATGGGATGGGGCTGGAGGCTGAGGACGTGGATGAGGGTGAGAGAGGGTGAGTGATGGGGCTGGAATTAGGATGATGGGCTTGACTGACTGGGGACTGGGGACTGGGGGACTGGGGATGGGGAGAGCTATAGTGGGGTTCCTTGGGTTGCCTGGATGGCCGGTGAAGTGCTTGCTGGGTGAAAGGAAGTACTCTTTTTGCAAGTAGAGGTACATCCTCGACGACCGACTGGAATAGGTGCACCTGGCACAAGCAGCAAGTCGTGCCAGGTGTTGGGGTGTGTATGAGTGGATACACAGATGCAGATGGGCTGCAGGGTGGGTGCATGGCGTGGTATCTCACTCTTCCCTCGTCTCCTGCGCCGCCGCCTCACCCGGAGCTATACTCCGCGCGGCGTGGACGGTGGAAGGAGCCGGATGGGGAGATTGGATGATGGGGGGGGGTTGAGGTGAGAAAGTTGCCATGGGGTGGTTGACGGCTGGGTTGAGTTGAGTTGACATGGTTCTTTCTTTCTTTCTCTGATATTACTCTATCCCTCTACCGACCGACTGACGGTGTACCCATCGGGCATCGTCACGAGTGGGGTCACATGTAATGCAAGTAAATGTAAACAAGCGTGATGGCATGTTCCCATATACCCATGAAAGGAAGGTAGGGGCCAGGGCCAGGGCCAGAGAAAGAGAAAGAGAAGACGAGGCCGGTAGGGTAGGCGGGAGAGAAACAAAGCCAGGGGGGTAGGTAGGGGTAGGGGTGGTGAGGGTGAGGGGAGAAAGTAAGCTCGGAGAGTTCAATAATAGAAGTAACTCTGTATATGTCTGACTGACTGCGACTTAACTTTTTTGTCAGGTAGCATCCGGAGATGGTGATGGTGGTGGATGAAAGAGAAGATGAGAGGACGGATTCAGGGACCAGGGACGTATTGGTGGATTTGTGGGAGGTGGGAGGTGGTGGTGGTGGTGGCAGTGGCAGTGGTGGCAGTGGGTGTTGTTCTCGGTCGGGAAAATGTTTCTTTGATTGTGGTTGGGCGGGGATGGAGGGGATGGAGGGGATGGAGGGGATGGAGGGGATGGAGGGGATGGAGGGGATGGAGGGGATGGGGATGGTGGGTTGACAACGTGGTGGGGTGGGAGGGGAGCGGGGGTGTGGGTGTGGGTGTGAACAAGCAGGGGAGAGGGCGGAAGAGGTGGCTGGGGCTGACAACCGAAGGAAGGATGACAAGACAAGGCTGAGGGCTGAAGAAGAATACTGAAAGATGAAGCCGAAAAAAGAAAAAGTCCAAAGCCAAAGCTAAAGGTAAAATCCGGAGACTAATCGCGCGATGATGATTGACTGAGCAATACGAGCATCATCATGTGTGTGTGCACTGTCAGTGGTGATTAGCGTGTTGTATATGCGAATAGTAACACGGACATTGCCGCTGCCACCACCACTGCCACCACCACGACAAACGCCTCAAAAGCCCACCGAATCGTGCCCTGGCATGTCCCGCTGGGGGGGATATTCTTGGGTGCTTGGCGGACGGGAGGGGGGGGGTGACGACGACGACGACGATGATGAACGGGCGAGTGGATGGATGGCCAGATGAGGCTTCATCATTCGCATCGGTCGAGGTAGGTGGTGGTGGTGGGGGAAGGGACGGACGGGGTATCGGTGTCTCCTCCGGGGAAACCTCCGTCGCGATCAAGAATCAATAGACTCGGATGATCAAAGCAAAAGTGCACTCTAGTAGGGTAGTAGTAGCACTATAATAGCACGCGCTATGGTTGTGAATGGGAGTATCCCCGTCGTAAGCACTGCATGGATGGATGTGACTACTGTGGCGTGTGCATGGAGCTTGGCAGGCAGTTGTTGTGGCTTGGAGGATGGGAGGAGGAAGAGAGGGAGAGTGGGTGGATGAGAGGGGAGGAGAGGGGAGGATGTGGCCGAGGAGAAAGGTGAAGAGAGAGGGGGCGTGGGCGGTGTGTCGTGGTGCCATAGGGCTGAGGTGGTGGTGGTGAAGGATTAGAGGGATTAGATGGGGGGGTGGAGTCGAAGGATTTCTTATCGAATTGGTAGTAATTGGGAGTGTTTAGTAGTATTAGTAGTGTTAGTAGTGTCAAGGCCGTGCTGTTGTGGTCGTAGCGGAGTGGAGTGGAGTCGAGCTGATCGACGAGAAGATTGGCGACTCTGGCGACCGGTGAGATGGAAGAAGCTATAAACAGACCATGAGGATTGCTGTACAGTCAAACTACTGTCGAACACGCACCTAGATAAACAATATGAGATAGCCTAATCAGACTATACATAGTAAAACGAGATTGGATGTAGGGCTGATGCTGATGAATTGTACGTACAGCTTCACTCTTTTGTTGAGTGATCAAATTACAGTCAGTACAGTAAGAAAGAGAAGAGTGGATGGAGAAGACGAGCTTGACTGTCACTGACGTGCCAAGAACAGTGGACACCATTCGCTAGTATTATGGTAACTGTCATGCCAAGTAGAAGTACTTTTTGTGTTTGACAGCAGGGGTAAGGTACAAAGCACCCACAAAAAACGGACTCAACGGACCGGAGTAGGGGACCACCCGTCCGTGTCTTGGCTCTAGCCCTCTCTCTTCCCTCTCTCTCTTCCTCCATCGTGACTTTCGTCCCTCTTCCGTCCCTCTTCCGTCCCTCTTCCCTCCATCGTGACTTCTCCTTCATGCACCCAAATGCACGCAATCATCGCTCGCTTACTCACAAATCCCTAATCCGTACCTGCCATAAGTGCTGATAAGTGCTATGGGTAGTACTCGACTAGTAGATACTGTCAGCAAGGCCCTACCATTTCTCCGCCTCCGCCTCGCTCGCTCTTTCTCCGGTCCTTCTCGGCTGCCTTATAGCTCTGTTGTTATTGTTGTTGTTGTTGTTGTTGTTGTTGTTGTCCTCGTCCATTTTGGGATGTATTGATCACGACCTTTGAAGTTGAGTAGTATCGTTACCCTCATCCTGGCCATCACACGTGTGGTGTGGCTGGGTTTAAGGAACGGGTATTCGATGGATGCCTTGGGAATAAACATCCGGACTGACTGGACTGCTTCTATGGGCAAAACGGGCTGCCTAACCGACTCACAAAGGTGAGATATCTATTTCCATTTCCGCACCTTACATACCCTCACCACTAGAATACCCACATACATTCCTCCTTCAATCCTGTCACATTCCTCCCTCTCCATAACATGACAAAAACATACCCGAGCTACGGTTACTCCAGCTATGCGACCTGCCTGCTCTCGTATTCCCTCCCAACTGCCGCGTTCACGCATTCTCACCGGTCCAAAAGCTTGGTATACATACCAACATCCACTCGCTCGCCCTTTCTAGCCTTCCACAGCCCTTGCTCGTCGCCCATCCTGCCCGCCACGTCGTCCGTCTCCACCCCCCCCCTCATCACCACACCGACGAGGCTGAGGAAAGTCTGTCATCGACTAGACACTCTATGATGCCTGCTAGATACACTTTCCCGTCCAATCAGCCCGTCCTGTCAATTCTTCAACCCATCCACTATCAGCCTACTTCCCTCCACCTTCACTCAAATATATCCTGTACATACAATACTTCCTGTACAGTACTTACTACACATACTACCAAGCTCAAGTCATCCAAGATGGTGGGGTCTTTCTTGACTGACTCCGGTCACTACGGTGTCTGACTGCGGCCATGCCGACGCACAAGTCCCAAAGAGCAAAAAAGGCTCCAAGAAACCGCATGTCTTTGTACTCCCTGCCCTCCCTTCACAGTACTCCCAACACCCTTCCTTTGTTCCACCCTCTACCACTCAATCCCCCTTCCAATACTCCTCCATTGGCCCTCTGCCCTGCCATCCTATATCTGATCACCTCCCAAAAAAACCCGTGGCGCGCGTGGGATGTCTCCGCAGCATCTTATCCCATCCTACCCACGATCGATGCTCGTGCGTTGCGTTTGCGCCGGTGTGCACAATCCGAAGTTGTGAACCGATCCACCACGGCTACACGATCGTCGCATTTCCTTCATTTCTGTAATTTTAAAAAAGACTGAAACCCGCTGATGATCACGATGATGGCTTCACGGTGGTCGCTGGCCGTGTCGCTGGCCCTGCTGCTGCCCTGCGCTTGGGCGCAGTCGTCGGGATGGGTTGAGAATGAGGTTAATACGACGATGTGCACTTGGACCCTGCCTCGAGGTATGATAGATAGAAACCAATCCAATCCATAAACCTCTCTGACATCTCTTAGTCGGCGTCATTCGAGATACGGCGTATATCGACGGTGGACAATTATACTGGCAGCCTTCACTCAAAGACGGCTCACCCTCTGAACTCCTTCAAGATCGTAAGTGAGAACCACCAATGCCGACCCCCCAAACTAACCATCCCAGAATTCGACCACGGACTCGTCTACACACTCAACTTCAGCACGCCCTTCAAGACCTCCGACAACTTCTCCTCGGTCCTAACATCCATCACCTCCGTCACCGGCGCCTCCTCCGACATCAAGCCCATCTACTACGACGGCGCCCTCCTCGCCAACGACGGCGAGTTCCTCGCATACGGCGGTCTCCCCCTCGCCACCGTCGCCGTCTCGATCCCCGACGCCGGCGCAACTTTCGGATACCAGCGCTACTGGTACGGCGGGGCGGACAAGAAGTTCGAGCCGACTTTCCTCCTCAACGAAGAGATCACGGCGGGCATCTCGCGGTATGTCGGGTTTGGGGCTGGCGTCAGCGTGCCGTCGGAGAATAAGGGGTATTATTTCGGGGGGATGAACTCGAAGAGCCATGGCCCGGTGAATTACCCGTCGGGGAATGCGACGACGGATCCGTCGACGTATTCGAGGGATTTGATTTCGGTGGATATGACGAATCAGATGCAGGAGGTGTGGACGAATAAAACTATAAACTCGATTGTCCCTGGTCGCGCCAGTCCGGAGATGGTGTGGGTGCCGGTGGGGAAGAATGGGGTGTTGGTCGTTATTGGGGGTGTCGTTGATCCTGTGTTTGCGAATGCGTCTTTCAGTCTCACTGCTGAGAAGATGGCTAACAGCGTGAGTTTATTTCACTCCCATACCCATATTCCCCAATCTAATCCATCCCCCAGCAACTCAAAAGCCCCGCCTTCCTCACCACCGTCTCCGTCTACGACATCGAGACCTCAACCTGGTACCAACAAGCCACCACCGGCTTCCCCCAAAACACCGCCTGGACACAAGGCTGCACCGTCGTCGCCTCCACCCCCGACGGTGCAACTCACAACATCTACTACTACGGCGGCTTCGACGGGATCAACCTCCGCGCCCCCTTCAACGACGAAGTCTGGATCCTCTCCCTCCCGAGCTTCACTTGGGTGAAAGCCGCAGTCGGCCGATCGGGGCATGGTCGCGCGGGACATCGATGTGTGAAGCCGTACCCGGATCAGATGATTGTCCTAGGGGGGTACCCGGCGCAGGGGGGGACGGCGCAGACTTGTGTTACGGGGGGGATTGTGCAGCTGTTTAATCTTACGTCGTTGGAGTGGATAGACTCGTATGATCCGAGGGTGTGGGGTAATTATACCGTCCCCGCTGTGGTGACGGCTGCTGTCGCCGGCGCTGGGGTGACGAAATGGAATAACGCATCTCTCGCGACCATCTTCAAAACCTCATACGACACTACGAAAATCAAACCCTGGTATCCCTACGCATATACCACCACACCTACTAACCCCACTAACCCCCCCGTCCCGACCACAACCACCGTCCCCGCCCCGGGTGGAGGGACGCCCAAATGGCTCGCCCCCGTCCTGGGCGTCGTCCTAACCCTCGTCGTCCTCTCCGCCCTCTTCATCGCCTTCCTCCTCTACCGCCGGCGCCGCTACCTCCGTCGCCGGGACAGCGTAGCCGCTACCTCGGAGGTAAATCGGAATCGCATTCTGAGCTGGGTGTGGGGACATGACGCCAAGGCGGGGACGGTGACGAGTGATGAGACGCCGAGCACGGCGTTTGAGGATGATGGGACGGGGGTGGGGAGTGGAAGTGGGAGGGGGGGGCATCTAAGCACGAGCAGCGCGACGGTGCCGAGTGTTAATGTCGTCGAGGCGGGGGGGGATATGGTGTATGAACTCCCTGGGACGACGAGGGCGCAGGAGTTGAGCGCGGGGGGGCAGGAGGAGGTGGGGGGGGTGGGGTTGGTGTATGTCCCTATCTCTGGGAGTGGGGGGTTGCATCCCAGCCCATCGGTGGCGTCGACGGCGTCGAGGGGGAGTGAGTTCAGCGCTGATGGCGGCGGGGGGGGCTCACCGGGTGTGGTCTCGCCTAGAGGTGACTCCCCGGGACTCGTCTCCCCGAGAGGTGACTCACCAGCTCGAGTCTCCCCGAACCTAACCGACTCCCCAGGCGGTGGGGGGAGGGAATCCCCCTCCACGGCTCTTGGGAGGGGAGAGCTTGATGGAGGGGCGGGGGCGGGGGAGAGGAGGAGGAGCGGGCCGGTTACGCCTAGGGCGGAGAGGTGGGGGAGTGTGGGGAGTGTGGGGGAGGGGGGGGGGGGGATGGGGGGAGGGGGGGGGGGGATGAGCGCGACGGGGGGGTTAAGTCCTGATGGTGGGTCTGATGGTGGAGGGGGAGGGGGAGGGGGGAGGAGGAGGAAGAGTGCTTTTGGGGAGATGTTGGGGGAGGAGAAGTAGGGAGGTAGGGAGGGAGAGGGAGGGAGAGGGGAAGGGGGAAGGGGGAAGGGGGATGGGTGGATGGGGGATGGGGAGGAAGGGGGAGTGGGAAAAAGGGGAGGGGGGTAATAATGAGGGGTAATGAGGGATGAGGGGATTATATGATAGGGTTTTTTATTGAATACGAATTCTTTTTCACGATGGTAGTTTCTTTGTGGTTTTCTTGCGCGGGTGTTAGGATGGGATGGGATTCGTGGGGAGGGGGGTGTAAGAGTGTGTGTCTGTGGTGCGGCGTGTATATAAACCCCCCTCCACGACGCACTGACAGACGCAGTCGGGAAAGAGATGGAGGCTTCTCGTGATGATGATATCGAGAGCATGTCATCGGAAACGTTTCGAGGGATCATGGATAACTTGCCGCCTGCAAACGATGATGACGCCTGGATCCAAAAGCAGAGAGATCAAAATCCCGAATTTGACGAGGCTGCATATCGAATGATGAGATGTGAAGACGCAGACACGCTACGGAAATCAATCGTGTCCAACTGGAATGAAAGGATGAAAAGGGAGACAAAGAAGAAAACTAGTCTCAGCGGTTTCTTGCGCGGGTGTTAGGATTGATATTTACATCGTTGAAACCTCAAACATACTTCTCGACCCATTTTGTACACGCGTATACTCTCACATCACTTTTGCTGACATGCATACACGGTTTAGTATTTCTGTTCTTGTGCGAGTCTACATGATTGTTTTATTCTAAAGATGTGTACAGGATCGTGGACGCTATGGAATACCACGGACCCCTGAATCTTCCTAGGGTCACTCACCAAGGAAATGGACATAAGCAAAGGTAGAGAAGCCGAAGCGAACGAGGATATTCGGAAGGCATTCAGTCCACGGAGGGGCTACAAAAAGAGCGAAGCCAAATGGCGATGGCCTGACTGAGGGTTTGCTCGCGGATACAGCCGACTGGGCCATTGCTTGCGCTGATGCTGCTGTTGTTGTTGTTGTTGCGAAATGTTGTCGCTGGTTGGGGGCTGCTGTTGTCGTTGGTGGCGGCGCTGCTGTCGTTGGTAGCACTGCTGTCGTTGGGAGCGCTGCTGTCGTTGATGGCGCTGATGTCATTTGCCTATCTACTGCTGTCGTTTACCCACGTCGCTGCTGTCCTTACCGCCATTGACATTCTCCTTTGCAACCTTGATTTGTTCCGTCAATAGTTCGTTCGTCCTTTTCTGTCCAGCCAGGAATTTATCAGCATAGTGGCTCGAGAGCATCATGCTCTCCTAGTTCAGGGCCTCATTGTGGTCCTGCGTGGCTCCGGCCATCTCGTCCCTAGATTGACGTTTGGTGGTAGTTATAGTACAGGGAACTAAGTACCCTTCCAGAGCGGATCGCAAGAGCTTCTTGGAATTGTTGAGATTGTCGATATATTCTTGGAGGTGTGCGTCTTCTTCTTCTTCGGCCTTCTTCGCCCATAGTAGAGCGGTCAACTGCACGTCGTGCAAAAGGAGGACCAATCTGTCCGGAAACTATGTATGCATTAGAAACAATTCTAGTGTACTGCTTGATCCATAGACTCACAGTGTGACACTCGGTGCCGTTGGCTACGCAGTTTCTACAGGCTCGTCACGTCACCATCGCTCACTTATTGCTCTCACTCCCCCCCGCCCCACCATCCCTAGCACCACGGCCCCCCGGTGCCTGCCTATGACTGCAGGAGGACTCCCGTTGTGTCCAACCTGAACCATTCGTCCTCCTTGATTCCCTGGATGTAGCAGTTCTGGATTGGGGCCGTCTATTCTTCAACATAGTACTAAGCGTGGACCTAGATAACACAACTCGATTTATATAAGATGATAGCTTGGCTATGCCGGTGGCTTTGCAAGCGTCGTTGGTGGTGAGGGTGGAGCTTTGGCAGGGTGAGATTTATTTATGGGATGGGCGCTGGGCGCTGGGCGCTTGGGGAGATGGGGGGATGGGGGGAAGGTGGGCGTGGAGCGGGCGTGGAGATTCTGCGATCGAGATGTGGGGGGGGAATTAGGGGGAGGGGTGAGTTTGGGGAGGGGTGGGGGGTGAGAAGAAGTGAGGGGTAGGGAGTGGGGAAAGGGGAGGGGGGAAGGTGGAGGGGAGGAAGGGGGTGGGGTAATAAGCGGTAATGAGGGGATTATACGATAAGGGTTTTTTTCTGAATATACGAATTTCTTCACGATAGTTTCTTACAGGTGTTAGGATAGATGGGATCCATACAGGCACAGCTATGTCAGAGATTACGATTCTCCCATCATATAAGTCCATATCCAAACGACAGCCTTCGCAGACTTATTCAACCACCAAAACGGAATTCTCGAGGGTCTGCTCTTCGCCGCTCGAGAATAAAAGGAAGCAACACGGAAGCAGGCGGAAATCCAACACGAGGATGCAGGAAAACAGTGACAGTATACGGCCGACCAGTCGGAGATCTAACACGAGGACACAGAGAGGCAGGTAGTAGCCATAGCTGACCGGATGGCGGCCATCTGCTTGCGCTGCTGCTGCTGTTAGGGTTGCGAAATGCTGTCACCGCTTGGGGGTGCTGCTGTCGTTTGCCTGCCTGCTGTTGTCGAGGAGGGTGTTACTGTCGTTTCGCTACCGCCGTCACCACCCCCCCCCCCTCCTCCTTCCCCTTTTCGGTACTGCTCCTTCTCCCCTACTGCTGTTGTTGAGGGCTCGGATGTCATTGTAAATCTGTTTCGCGTCGGTCCGAAGTCCCGTCATGGCAAGCGTCACTTGGTCGATACATACCGAGAAATCGTATAAATGTTACTGTGTCGTCTTTGGTCTCTTAACTCCAAGAACATTCTCCATGCTCCATCGGCAGAAAATAATATAGCCGGGTTCGCAATGGACTCGGCAAAGTCGATCTGGTTCGCGACCAATTTTTTCTTGTATTCTGCTCTCATCTCCTCACTCACACCATCCGCGAGGTTGACAAACTCCGTCGCAGCTCTCTGAAGGTCGTGTAGCTGCGGAGTCCACTCCTCTTCTTTGCATTTGTTTCTTTGGAGTTTAACACAATAGCTCTAGTGAGCGGGTTGCGTTCCTCCCCGTACATTCGCTCTAGTAAGTGCTATACTTCGCGCGGCATGGTGCGGCATGATGCAGCTCGTTGCGACGGATAGCTTTGGGATGTGGGTGGGGATTATGGGTGTGGGATTGCATGGAGTGGGATTCTGCTGGACTTTGACTTGGCTACTTGGTTGGTGCGAGGAGGCTTGAGGGCAAGTTGGAAGAGCTGGGGATAATGGGGGGATGCTGTTTGTGAGATTAGGAGAGAAAGTTGTATAGCGATTTATTTATGACACGACAGCTAACATCTGGCAGGTACCGAAACGATGCCTCTCACATGCAAAGCTGGTTCAGGAAGCAGCGACAATTGTCGCGCAGCGCCCTAACGACAAAGCAGCTGCTGAGCAACTAGAGTCTTTGACTACCTAGTTGAAGACCATGCTTGCTGATATACCCAACCTATTGTCAAATGACACGTGGGGGGTGTTGTCACCGTTTGGACTGCTGCTGTCGTTACCCCTCGCCGCTGTCGTTTGTGCTTCTGTTGTTGTCGGGGGGTGTCACTGCCGCCTGTCACCACCGCTTTCCCTACCGCTGTCGTCTCTCCCTATGGTGGGGTGAGCTGTCTCAAAACGACCTTCATCGATGCAGAAACTGACGTGTCCATAGACTGGCGTTCCGTGTCCTCATCCGTACAGTTTTTGCATGCGATATTGTTGGGTCGTGTTGATGCTTGAGCGACGATGCGTGGTTTTATGTAGTGGGATGGATGGTCGATGCAGTATTTTTTTGTTTTTTTTAAGGGGAAGGGAGGGTGTGGGGATGGGTAAGGGGATGGGTAGGGGGGCTTAGTGGAGATATGGGGGATGGGGAGACTTGGAGGAGGGTGATGGAAGATGGGAGTTTAATATACGAGTTTTAAGGAGAGTTTCTCACACAGAAATCAAGATCCTACGCGTCTATGGTAGGGATTCGCGATGTGGGAATCTCCTACATCCCCCCATCCCAACTATCCCTCATTGCCAGCGGGATTTGGGTCAGCTCTACCTTTTTCACTTATGCACATCATCATTTCCCCCTTCCCTCCTCCCATCTCGGCTCATAGATCAGATCCCACTCCCCTCCCTCCCAGCGCACATGCATGAAAACCCCCCGGCGCAGAACTCCAAGTAGGACAGGCTCTGATATCCCATGAGGATATTAAGCGAGGTCAACAGGCCGGAGCGGAGACACTGCGGCATTGTGCCAACGAGTATAAGACCCACCCGGAGCTCCGCTGCTAAAGCTGCCGAGTGTGCGTGTGGTGGACGCGTAGTGGTGAGAAGCGTGGCGGGGCTGCTGGGTGTGTGTGTGACGGAACCGTGGTGGTGGCGGGTGGTATAACGGCGAGGGCAGCAAAGCGGTGACAGCAGCACGGTCGATGGTGACAACAGTGCTACACTGACAGCAGCACATCGGCCCTCTCACCACGCCGACCAAACCGCCAGCCGCTGCCCTCGACCTCGCTCGTGTTGTCGTTGTTTGGCGCCTCGCTTTGAGCCCCGAACGGCTGGGTAATTACATCTTCAAGGCTCATAAAAATGCCTGTGTGGCTTGATTCTGGCGTTGGCGGCTTGCTTTATGTCCGCCGTTTGGTGTGGGATGGTTGCTAGGTGTTGTGGGAGGCGGATGGGGATAGGGGGTGGTGATAGGGGGGATGGAGGCACTTTGGGAGTTTGGGTGGGCGGGTGGGATGAGGGGATGGGTAGGTTGAGGGGGTAGTAGGTTTATGGGATCAGACGGATTTGCGCAAATTCCATTACATCTAGGAAGATATGCGCAATCTTGTTTTTGACACGACGCAATGACAGAATTGTCACACAGACAGAATTGTCATGCAAAGACAGACAATTGTCAATTATTCTAGATTTGCGCAAATTCCATTACATCTAAGAGGTTTTGCGCAAAAAGCAGAATTGACGGACCAAAAAAGCACTTGCTTGTTGACTTGGCTTTGGCTGTGGACAGCCAGATAGTCTCTGCCAAGCGCTCCGATATACACAAGGACATCATCATCCTCGACTACAGATCAGACCGTGGATGCTGTGAAAACTGTGCCAACGAGTATGGTGCGAACCCGACCTTGCATTACTGGCATTTTGACGGCGTCACCAGATGCGAAGATTACAGGGCAAATTGACCGGCAGGGCAGGACGGCGGCAAGCGCTGGTGACAGGGCGGATGACAGCGGCAGACAAACGGTGAAAGGGGGTAACGACAGCGGCATACAAGCGGTGGCATCAAACCAGGCGCTTGAGAAGGGGCTTAGTGAACATAATACAATGCAAACGTCAAACAAAGAACTAACAAACGTCAAAGCAATGATTCGTTGGCTAATGTGAATAATGAATGGATGGTTTTTTGGTTACATATAGATGAAGGCTTTGTCCGTCAAATGATGATTTCGCGCACAACTTCCTACGTTTATTGAAATTTGCGCACAATTCTATTTTAGCTTCACGGTGGATTTTGCCATGGCTATGGTTTCTGGCTTCATAATGGATTTTACCATGGCAATGGTTTCTAACTTCACAATGGATTTTGCCATGGCTATGGTTTCTGGCTTCACAATGGATTTTACCATGGCAATGGTTTCTAACTTCACAATGGATTTTGCCATGGCTATGGTTTCTGGCTTCACAATGGATCTTACCATGGCAATGGTTTCTAGCTTCATAATGGATTTTGGCTTAACAACGGTCCTTGGCTTAACGGCCGGGATTTGGCTTCACAATGGCTTTTTGGCATGACAAATATGATTTGCGCAAAGCCTCTTACGTTTACTGAAATTTGCGCACAATTCTAGCTTGCTTGACATCCAGGTTTTACGCAGAACTGGCTTCATGTTTCATAATGGACAAATATAAGGAGCTTCAGGGAACAATTGACACGTATGGGGGTCCGGCGGCTTCACTTCTGGTATGGACAATAAAAATTGTAGTAACCGATCCTGGCATCGTATATAGAGCGACAATACTACGAGGTTGATATTCCTTGGTTCAAACCTGTGATTGCCCTTGATTTTGATTGCCCGACAATTGTTTGGATTCCATAGAGAGACCACCAAAATGCCACACATGGCTTGTTGAAGAATGACGACGAGCAATAGGTCTATTTTCTAGCTGCTACATATGAAACCTCAATGCCAGTCAGTCGCCGGTTGAAAAATGACGGGCAAAAGACCAGTTACGTTTTGAGGTGGGGTTTACCAGTGCGAATAAGGGCAGTGGACATGGAGATGACACAATGAGCAGTGGAGGTCACAGGTGGAACGCAGTGTATACTCAAGTAGTATATTTTCTGTCAATAATAGCGCCGGTCAATTGCTATGCCATAACTGAAGCACAGGCTGCCCGACAATGACCAAAGGCTGCTCAACGATGACCAGAGGCTGACCAACAATGCCACCCGAGCCGAAATCCAGAGGCCCGAACCTGTTGGAACCAACCCATCGGATTGGACATGGTCATCAATGGCCTCAGGACGTTGTCAAGGCAAGCCGAAAAAGAAAATCAAGAGGCATGATGCGCAAAAAAATAACCGGGCAGGAACAAAACAGGCCGATGGTCACGCCAAACTTTGACGCCCACAACAAACGACTCTAATTCCGGATCCGCTTGGCAAAGGCGCAGATATAGTAGAACTTGCAAAAGACGAGACGGATGATGGCGAAATTGGTTGCGAGAGTCTGGTGTGGAACCGATTAAAGACAAGATATCACCGTGAGGGTTAGGTTCGAGGAGGTCTGTCGGGGTCGTGGTCCATATCCAGAACTCAACCTCGAATTGCCGTATGCCAGCCACCATTGCCAAAAGTGTTGACCGAGGTAGGTCACTGTTTGGGGCAAGGAATGCATGAATCGTCTGAATTGATTGCTTGAAAATCATTGAAGAGCATCGTAAGGATTCTCCTCTTCTGAAGCTATATAGTGATGCAGCTGATGCAGGAGCGACGGCGTTGTGTCGCCTAATCAGGAAACCACGCCCTGGCTGTTTGAGTCCAACACGCCCTTCCAGATTCATCAGTATTGGAAGCAATTTGTGAGAGAAAGTGATGGATCTGTAGGCAATGACTCTACCATGTGCAAGTTGACCGTAGTTTTCTAGCGTCATCGAAATGAGTATCCTGTAGATCCACCAGTCCAAGCTGTCGCACGAATTCTTCATGCTTTTGGCGT
>KV454681.1:0-106898 GCA_001662585.1 Pseudogymnoascus sp. WSF 3629
GATTCTAAGCTATAAGGCTAGTTTTATATAAGCTATAGAATGTTCTCTCTTACTTAAATCTATACTTAAGAACTCTAACTCTTATAATAGTTAAGCATGACAATTAGACTTTAAAGACTCCTTAAATTATAAAGGAGCTTGATTTTTAAACAGAGCATATTAAGAACTATGTTATATAACATTAGAATAGCTCTCCTACCTTAATTAATAATGTACTAAGCTAGCTTACTAAAGGAGCTTAGGTTATAATGCATTCTACTATTCTACTTAAGGTAGAAGTTAAGGCTTTATAAGTAGCAAATGAATAGAAAAAGAGAAGGGAAAGGAAGTGTAAGAGGTATATAATGTAAGGGAGTAGTCTCTTTATATAAGAGGGAGAGGATATCCTTTAGAGTGCTAAGGTTAATGCTTAAGTTCGTATAGAGGTGGCAAGTAAGAGTAGTTAGTAGGTGGCCTCTAAGGGCTAACAGAAGCACTATGGCTTATGTGGTATTATAGGCCATAATTCCTATATATGCAAGAGGCATGAGGATTTGATTATAGTTAAATAAGGGTCATTATGTAGGGTAGTGATAGTATAATAGTAGTAATAGTTAGATTTTAGTGTTGTTATATACAACTTGCTTATGTATACAACTCGTTTGTAAAATACGTTACTATATCTTATAACTATATTTTATATAAGAGAGAACTACCTTTAAATTATCTTAGGATCTTTACATTTTGCTCATTTATAATTATACTTCTAACTAAACTTTACTTTAATTTCTATATAACACTTAATGAAGTAAGTAGCCTAGTTCTTCCTAATAGAGTTCTTACCTTATTTAGAGAGTAGAAGGTCTATCATTTCTTATACTACTTATAGCTAGGGTAGAAATTCACATAAATCTAGGTTAAGGATATACTAAATAAGAGCTAACTCTTTATATAGACTTAACTTTTATAAGTTAGGAGTAGAATCACGTTAAGAAGTTATTCTATAAATCTAATTACATAAAGTCATTTAGGGGATATTATATAATGCTATAGCTACTTAAACACTTTGAAATTAGCCTTGTTTAATTATGTAGATAGCTAATAGTATTCTACCCTCTTAATTAGAGGATTAGACTTATGTTAGTTATAACATTATTAACTATAGATAGGTTAATGCATTTTAGTGTTTTAGTAGGCAACTTATTTAGGTAGGCAACTTATATGTGAAATACGTTAGTATATTATTAATAATTAGCCTAGCTTATATTACTATACATAAGAAGCTTAATAAGTACTATATACTTACTATAATCTCAGTCGCGAGGTATGCCACACTAGGTTTAATGCCCGCCCAATCGGGAAAGGTATATACATAGGCTCGGTGCCTTTTAGGCCACTTCGCTATTCTTGCTCAACACTGGTTCATCGTACAAGGTGTATAAGACAGATATCACACGGTACATCTTTATTTGTAAGGATGCAGACTGTAGCTTTAAAGTTAGAGTTTCCTATTCTAAGAAGCTAAGTCAAGCTGTAATCACAATACTAGAGCCCCATGTGTTAGGGACGACTGGGTAGGGAGCCATGACTCGCGACTACGTGGTGGTACGATCCAGTATCAGGCGTTGCGGGTCCGCGCTTAAGTCTTCGTTCCGAGCAGTTCGCACCATGAGCGGGCCGCGGTCTATGGGCGCTTGAACCGTGCATGTATAGAAGCCTAAATCATGTAACCAAATAGGATATTCGTGCGCAGGAGGTAGTTGCATTCAATAAACTAATCTCTGCCCCCTCTATAGAAGGGTGCAGACTCTACTATATACTGCGCGTGCCTCCTGAGTAAGGCCTTACTGCGTCGTGCCCATAGCCTGGGCCCCAGCTATTCTGGAGTCCCGGCTCCGTGCCCAGAACTGGCCCTTCCACCCCACAATTGTGATAGACAGTGCAATGGCCGATCAGAAATGACAGAAATGGCAGAAATGGCAGAAATGGCAGGGATTTTACAGAAGTAACAGGAAGGCGGTGTGGCAGCCCATTTATATTAATTTGAGTGGCACTTCCGTCAATTATCATTTGGGTAGCATTTTAGTCATTTACCGTTTATTATAGGAGGGTTGTACGGTTTGGATGTGCTTGACGCAAGGAGGGGGGGCTCAATTATGCCTCACGGACTACTTCTTCTCTTGTTGGCGACCTGATTTCAGACCATCATTAGTCTCCGCTCTTGGACCTGTACCATTGCTCGGCGTTGGTTCTCAAATTCACCCATAGGCAGCGCGATGGGCTGCTCTACACAAGCCTAGACTCTACCGGGTTGCGAAATTCCGTTTGTGTGCGTGCCCGGACCAGAAGAACAAGTAATAATTACTAAGACAGAAAATCTAAAGATTTGCCTTTGCCTCATTTATTGACTCCTCTGGCTGTTTTCCTAGAAGGCTCATGCCCCCGGCGTTCTTGACCGTCCCGCTCTTGCTTAATAACATCCTCCTTCCCCCGGTCGTAGCTGGCGAGTCATCATCTGCCTCCCGTATATAATATCCCCAGTCAGCAGTCATGTCCAGCTCAATCTGACCATAACCGTTTCCAAGCCACGCAAATCTATTCCCGCTATACTTCACATCCCAATCCTCAAGCCTCACTTCCGAGATGGCCTCGATGTAGTGAAGTGTTGAGCCGGGCCAGACACCGGTAACGGGACCATCCCGACCATTCTTGTACCATGAGCGACAAGGGTCGGCCCATACGGTTTTCTCCATGAAGTTATCCTTATAAACGATGAAGTCACTAACTGCCTCTCGTGTTGGGGCGAACGAACGGATATTTCGAGTTTGATAGCGGTCGATCAGCTGGAGCATATAATCCGCCTGCGCTTCGATCGCTGATAATAAAGGGCCGTTACCGACAGGTGAGTTGGGGCCAAGGAAAATCAGGTAATTAGGGAACCCGGCTGCTGCCATGCCGAGATAAGATTGTGCTTCTTCTTTCCACTGGTCTTGAAGATTTGTTCCATCTGGACCGATGACATGGAAGCGGGGCTTGAACGTAGTGTCGAAGCCGGTGGCACAAATGAGAATGTCGACTGGGTATTCACATCCGTTGTCACAGAGACATCCTTTTCTGGTAATTTCGTTGATCTCACCAACGACGACAGTGACGTTGTCCTTACCCAGGCTTTCGAGGTATCCAACCCCTGGAGTAAATCGCCTACACCCTACAGCCCACTTGGGAATTAATTGTGTTTCGAGGCGTTTATTCCGAAGCTTTTCTCTCATCTGTCCCGCTATATACTCGTGCGCATCTTTGTTGGGCTTTGTGTCTTTCAAGAAGATTCCAAATTGTCCACTCAGACCGCGCTCGATCCCCTTTCGGTATTCAGTAAGAACTTGGGGCTTCCGTGCAAATTCGCGTCTTTCCTCATCGGAAAAGCTATGCTGTTCAAATCCCTGCACTGGCGATACCCAAGTTGGCTCGCGGATGAACGTAGTGACATGCTTTGCAATGGGTTGGAGCTGTGGGAGGATCTGGATGCCAGTCGATCTACTAGACGTTAGGTTTTGTGTTTCCGAAAAAGGGGGGCATGTTTCCTCACCCATTCCCGATTAGCCCGACATGCTTCCCAGTGAGATCTATGTTCTCATCCCAGTTCGAGGTATGGAGTAGAGTACCCTCATAGCTGTCGAGCCCACAAATCGCTGGCCATTTCCAATTGTTCAGAAGTCCTGACGCGTTGATAAGGATATCGCAGTGCTGACTAAACTCTTGACCCCCCCTAAGGTCTCGAATCTTGACATCATAACCCGCCGTCTCATTGTTCCAGCACGCGCCAATAACCTGATGCTGACCTTTGATGTATTCGTCGAGATGATACTTTTCTGCGAACGAGTTGAAGTAACCGTATATCTCCTTGCCGCTTGCATACACAGCAGAAAAGTCAGGTTTTGGCTCAAAACTCCAAGTGTAATTATGGGCGGGAACATCACACGCAACACTACGTCCATTATCACTGTCAGGAAGCCAGCCACCATATCGTGATTATTATCAAACATACATACCCTGGATATCTCTGCTCAAGCCAAGTGCCACCCACCCCCGAATTCTTCTCAAATACCGTCAAAGAATAATTTCTAAAATGTCGCTGAATCTTGTACGCCATCAGCAGGCCAGAAGGCCCGGCGCCAATACAAATGATATTCACATGTCTCTCGGCATGTATTGGACCTCCCAGTCGCTTACTGGCTTGATCATCTGGAGAGGTGCCAGCTGGGATTATCAAGGGTGTCATTCTCGCAAGTTTCGGCGTGGAAGCTGGTGTTGAACAGTTTTTTCTTTTTTTCTCTTTTCTTTTTACTTTTACCCCCTATGAAATCCAGAAATACACAATATAAGTATAGAAGCATAGAACCAACTTTGAATACTTCGCTAGCGCCCACGGGGAGGGTCCAGAGTGCCAGAGTGCAGAGTGCTAGAGTGCAGAGTGCAGAGTGCAGAGTGCAGAGTGCAGAGTGCAGAGTGCAGAGTGCAGAGTGCAGAGTGCAGAGTGCAGAGTGCAGGTTAGGTGAGTACAACATGGTACTGTATTCTGTAGATTACAGCACCGTCGTCGACAAATCTTGCTCATGGCCCCAATAGGCAATTTAGTATGTACATGTACTAAAATGTGAGAGTATGAGTACTGCAGGTTAGGTGCAGGGTATTGCGCCCATTCTGCTCGAGGTACGTACTCGTAGCACTGCGTGGCACGAACCCCATCAGTGCATTGATCATTGATGGTTCCTGGAAGTCCCTTATTATGAGCCACCGCTACAAGCACCACAACTACAAGTACCACGTAAACGCAGCAGGGTATGGAAGTGGAAATTGCAGTCAGGTCAGAAGTGAGCCCTCATTATTACGAGTCTGCATTATTACCAAACTACGAACTACGGCGAACTACCACGTACTACGGCGAACTACAAAAAAGGGGCATGTAGTGCAACCACGTGTACTGTCTGTTCCTTTATCCCTCCCCTGCTTTACGGTTGACAGTACGCCAGCTAATCTTACCTGTAGCTACTGTACTGTACCTGTAGCAGCGTAGTGTTAACAATAACAACCAGCAATCAACAACCATAACCAACAAGCAACAACCAAAGTCAACAATTAATCCATAATAATAGTTCCTCACGGCGCGGAGAACGGATAGGGCACTGTTGAGATGTGATTCAAAAGTTGGCTAGACCGTTAATTGTACTGTACTATTTAGCGGGTACACTCGCTCTCTTTTGTTTACTCACTTGGGTGGAGTAGCACTACTGGCCGTCCCACAAGCCGTCCGGCTCATCCCTCCCGCGAACCCACCTAATCCCACACGCCAACCCTGCACGGTCCCTGAACCTACTAGGGAAAGTATTGGCCCCTGGCCGCTAGTGCCTTTGTGGAAGTACTTTTATTAACCCGCGTTGCGAATTTTACCTCACTCATTGTTACTGATATGGGTGAATTTCCCCGTTCACCGCCCTGCGTGGAGGTCCTTGAGGGCTGTTGGTCGAAGCGAGACTCTCATATTCTGTTTTTAAATCCGCGGCCCCCCAGTCTCGTTGTCATTACTTACGCCTGCCCCGTTGCTTCCTACCGACGAGAAACATCGCGTTGGGGCTTCATTGTCGTGAAACGACATTACGCTTGTGTTCTGGGGATTGCTGTCAATTAGCGAACCTGTCCCTCCGGTCACGTTATCCCAGGTCCTCTGGAAAATAATCTCGAGGCTCGCAAGCAGTCACAGTCACAGTGCAGTCACGATGGTGTCCGTAAGTAGAAGTCACGTCTCTGTCGCGGCGGCCGCTGGGCAGCCTCGAGCTATATCAATGGGCATGAGGGTTCGATGTACTGACTTGGAAGCCTCCTAGTCAAAAGCGTTTCTCGCCTTCTCGTTAAAATGCCTGGCATCGTTCGTGACAATCCAGCTGTCGAGCTGCTCCGTTGCAGCAGCAGCCACCGTCCTGCCAGCCAGCCACCTTGAGGGGTCGGCAGATGCCGCGATGAGGATTAACAAGATGACTGACAAACTTGGGCCGCAGCTGTCACAGGGTGCGCTGGTCTATATCTCGGGGTCTGATAAATTCGACATCCTCACGGAGCGATGGCAGCTATTTGCCCCTCCAACATTCATCGCTGTTGTAGTCCCTAGGTCCGAACGGGACGTGCAGCTGACCGTAAGTCAACGCCATAAAGCTGGGCTTGGGAATCAGGCTGATTGAAACCAAAGATTCAACTGGCAAACTGGTTCGGTCTTCCATGGCTTGCTATCTCAGGCCACCACGGGTCTATAAACAGCCTAGGAACCTTCAAACTCGGCATCCAGATTTCGATGGAGAGCTTCAGTGACATTAACCTCAGTTCCGATGGACGGACGGCTCGTATTGGGGGCGGAACGCTCTCTAAGAAAATCACTGACACTCTTTGGGCGAAGGGCAAGCAGACTGTAACAGGTGCATGCGAGTGTACTTCTCTCGTTGGTCCCATGCTGGGCGGTGGGCATGGCTGGCTACAAGGTCGTAATGGGCTCTCTGCAGACCAGCTCATCGAGGCGCGCGTGGTCCTTCCGAACGGGCAGCTCGTGACGGTCAGCGAGCATTCGGAATATCGTGACCTCTTCTGGGCTCTGAAGGGCGCCGGTCACAACTTTGGCGTCGTGACGGAGGTCAAGTACAAGGTCTATGACGTGTCTGACAATGGCGGAAGAGATTGGACATACGCAAACCTCATCTTTAAGCAGGACAAGCTCGAGGCGGTCTTCAGTCTGGTCAATAAGATAACCAACAATGGCGAGGGCGACGTCGCGTACATCGACTTTGTCTGGTTCCAGCGCGTAGCTGAGATTGATGCTAAGCTCCCCGTGGTCAGCGTGTACATGCTCTACCAGGGAACCCCCCAAAAGGCGCAGAATTATATCGATATGTACAAGGCGCTGGGTCCAGCGAATATCACCATCGTCAAAACCGACTATACGCAGATCTCGTCTCTAACCGGAAACGGCAACGACGGCATCGCTTGCGTCCACGGCGAGTACAGTGCTCTGCGCTTCCCTACTGGCTTCAAGACCTATAATCTCACCACCAACCGCAAACTCTTCAATAAATTCGCCGACATCACTTCCCAGCAGCCCGCGTTCGCTAACAGCTTCTTCCTCTTCGAGGACTACTCGACCCGGGGTGTGTCGGCCGTCGATGCCGATTCCACCGCGTTTCCGGATCGCTTCAATCACCATCTCATCAGCCCTGTGATCATCTACTTCGACTCTTCGCTTAACGACCAAGCTGTTCAAGCCGGGCAGGAGCTCAGGAAAATTGCCCTGGAAGGCAAGTCTGGACCACTCAACGCATATGTAAACTATGCGCACGGCGACGAGTCGGAGGAAGACTGGTACGGCCACGAGAAATGGAGGATCCAGAGGCTGAAGAGCTTGAAGAAGAAGTATGACCCGGACAACAAATTGGTTTATTACGCTCCAATCAAGGCGTAGAGTAGAATCATGCCATGGAGCATTTCTTGCATTGTGTGTACAGTACCAGTACACTAGGCCGGAAGCAGAGAAGGATTCAATGTGCTCAACCTAATAGATATTGATAATTCTGAAATAACCCCCACATTTATGAAAATAAAAAGTGGTGAACCTTGTAGCTTCACATCATTGCGACTAAGATGAGGTGCAAGCATTCTCTCGTCCCTTGCATATGCCGCCAAGGGGACAATACTGTTGTACGTTGTGCTATTTCTCTGCCATTGTACTCGTACAGTGGTATAATATCAGAACATTTGGGAGAAACCTGAGTACACCCTTGGGTAAGAAGGGTACGGTAAGTAATTACAAGGCAGCTACCACCACACCGCAACCAAATCACAAGGTCCGTTCGCGCATGTGCGTGCATGCAGGTGGATGTTGGAGGATGTTGGAGGGGGACCCAAGACGAAACGGAACCCATGTACGAAAAATATAATCCTTACCGGCGTGCATCGTATAAGCAGATTACCGTTGTAGCCGTCCCGCTCTCGAAGACACTGTCGATGCCCCTTGAAATTAATATCCTTCGATGGGAGTTTGGCAATCCTGCTGCTTCGTCTTGGAACCCTTGGATTGCTGGTACCGGTACACAGTAGCCGCAGTCTTGCAGCGAAGCTGTTCTTGTGCTGTATGTATGTAGCAAAGAGAGTCGATTATGAGGGGCTAAATACCGTTGCTTTAGAACACCTATTCGCACATGTACAGCATATAGTGACCGACAACTGTAGATACTGTGCTTCGGGTTCTATACAGTATTTGAGGGAAGGTTGCCAAGGTACGGTACGGTATGGTACGACAAGGATCTCTCAGGGCATACTGAAGTAATATCTCCACGGCGGAATTCTCCGTTATGCAGTTACATACTAGCTAATCTTTGTGTTCGTTATTTGGGTAAGATTCTCCGTGTGTCTCGTTTGTTTCGGACAGAGTGTACTGTAATTAAGGTAGCATCTTGCCTTCACTGACCCACAAATCTACAGTAGAAACAGGAAGCTATCTTCGAGAATCGCAACCCGTCTATTTCCACACGAGTATGGTCATTGTGAAGCCACTCCATCCATCCGCGTATTGAAAGTATGAGTGAACTAACGAACAGAAGGCCCAATTTTAACAGGGACGGTATTGCCAACTGTGGTTGTGATCCACGGGTATTGTGCGAATCAGGAAGGCCGCGTGGGCTCCGGATGGGAATCCCTACCTTGCTTCTTACAACTGTGATTGCAGACATACCTTACCACAGACGCCACAGTAAGTTTTGTTAGCCTGTCTTGCATGGACTCTCTGGGTTTCATCGCTGCTTTAGGATTTCGCCGTTTGAGTTTAGCGACTCAGACTCATTCTTAATACTGAGATAGCTTCATATGCTGAGCGCAACTCTCTCAAAAGCATAGCAAGATAGGTATTGTTGCTATACTGACTAATTGTTACCACCTTTGCAACAGGTCGCTTGTGGTTGCGGTATCGCTGCTTACTGCTTGCTCTGTTATTTGTTCATTTGCGACGAGGAGGGATGTGGAAGAAAAAGCAGCAAGCCGAACCTATTCCTAATCAAGAACACTTTTCTGCATTGTAATACTTTGTAATCCCCTAATCCCCCGTTTGAACAAATTTACTTTTGCATGCCTGCAATCATCATACATACTGTGCAATGGATCTTTCGTTGCCACCCCCCAGGAGGTCTAAAATCTGTCCTGGGCACTTAACAAGGTTATCCCAGGTTATGGCTCGGCTTATGGCCCATATGGAGATGGACATATAGTATTTTCCACGGGTTGTTTGTGAATGGTATTCTATTCATTGCGGATACCAGTCTCCTTTCTATAAGTCGGCAACACGGTTCCTGTATAATCTACTGGCTTCAGCGGCAGGACAGGAATCGCGGGATTGAGGACTTGAAGACAACACAGCGCTCATTGACCCACCCAGCATAACGACCAGCATAGCGACCAACATGGGAATAATTCCCATCGGCGGAAACCCTCGAGGCGCGAAACTCATCATCGTCGAGACAATCTTCATCTTCGTTGATGTTGTGGCCGTGGCAGGGCGATTATGGTCGCGACGGATCCAGCAAAAAGCGCTGGAGTTCAACGACTGGAGCATCATCGTCGCCTTGGTCATTATGATTGCGCGATATGGCAATGAGATGAGCAGTAAGGGTATCCTCTTCCACTCGGAATCGTCCTCTTTTGACTCGCTAGGTAGTGGTTGTTGTAGCTGGTTTCGGATTGCACGCCACGGATATTGAGGCAGAGTATGGATCCGAAAAAATCACTCAGTTCGGCATGGTACGTTGGACCACGAGCTTGCGACGTGAGAGTATGAGACTGATCAGAGATACAGTTGTCATTTGCAGATGATATGCTATGGCTTGCCTTGGTCACCCTCATCAAGCTTTCCGCACTCGATCTATACGACAAGATCTTCCAGAGACCTGTCTTTTCGACGATAAATTGGATTGTTTTCGCCATCTGCGCAACAACCGGTGTTGCGTTCATCTTTGTTAGAGCATTGATTTGTCGGCCGGTTGCAATGAACTGGGACTTCACTACACCAGGTGGTACATGCGGCGATCTGCACACCATGTATATGTCTTTGGCCTCCATCGATCTAATTCTCGACTTGACGGTGGTCTTGCTGCCTATGCCTGTTGTATGGAATCTTCAGATGGCATTCAGTAAAAAGATTGCAATTAGTGCTGTCTTTGGACTCGGTGCTGCGTACGTGGACTCCTTGCTGTCCCCTATGCGACCAGTGAAATTGGAGCATTGCTAACTTTCGTCGCAGTATCTGTTGCATTACCGCAGTCCGCTTGAAGTTCATTAGCGAGATCGATGTATTGGATCCGCAGTTTAGCCAGATCAAGTTTAACATTTTTGCTGCCCTCGAACCCCTTCTTGGTATTATCAACGCCTGCTTGCCGGTGCTCCCACCGGTGATTGCCAAATTATGCCGCAGCGCCGCATTTCGAAGCACATTCAAGGGAACCGCACAAAAAAGCTCCACCGGCACAAGTGACTTCAAGAACTTCAGCAATCACAAGGGCACTGGTTTAGTCTCATCTGCGTCTACGGGACGGCAATTTGAGAGGCTTGAGGACGAGTATCCTCTCAATGACATACGAAGGAGTAGGCAACATCAGATCGAGCCCTAAGAAACCCACGCTGACTCTCAAGTTTAGATGCCAGAACGGATATCTCTGAGGCGTTTGGCAATAATATTCGTGTCTCCAGGAAATGGGACCTTGAGTATTCATCCAGTAAGTCTGATAATGATGAGACTACGAGCAAAGGTCTGGGCATTGCTCACTAGGCTACGTTGTCTGATGTTCTCCTGTAATCATAGCCCTACATACAGTACTATAGTATGCCGCCGGAAAGGGGGTGGACGTTACGATTGATCTCGCACTTAGATGTGAATTACGTCAAGAATAGGCAGATCACAGTAGACGTTTGCATAGCTTCTGCAACCTGAAAATCAGTTTGCACATGAAGGCACTGACTGCTCTTCACACCTGCCGCGCGAGCTGTTCCCTTGCCAGCTGGTAGAGATGGCCGGCAGCGGACACGCTCAAAATGCGGATGCGATCTGTGACAAATAGGTACTCGCAGATGGTAATGTAACAACACAGATCCTACGTCGTCCATCTCGAACCTGCAATTTTAGCGATTTGGATGCCCTCATGAGCCTTTGGCGCTCTCTGGAACCAAAACTGTGCCACACGTTCATATTATGACGGAGGTACAGTTCAGAGGTGATCCGAAAGGGGGTACTCCATGCGACGGCTGTAACATCAGGGTTCAGCACGGAAGTCTTGTAGGCGGAAGTTACCGGCATACCCTCCATTGTTAGAATACGAGAACTACAAAATATAATCGACGATAAGAACTACTGTAGGAGAAGTGGGATGTTTCTTTGCCAAGTTTCAAAGATTTCTACGGCGATACTACCTGTACACGAGAGCCACTTACAATTGGAAATCCCTCCCCTTGTTTGAATATACATGGCGCTACAGTAGAGTACAGTACAGCGACAAAAGGATTCGTACGGGTCTGTGCTTTTTACCACACAAAAAGACACTCGTTTACTGCAATTTGAGCACAGACCCGTACGAATCCTTTTGTCGCCGTTGTAGGTACTCATATTATATGGGTAACGTGGAAACTAGTACTAACTAACGGGCATGGCACTAATGCATGCAGGACGTCTGTGCTCTACCCCTGGCACTCGTCTCCTTTTGCCATCACCCCTGTACGGTACGGCCAATCCAATTGGATCCCCACATTTGAGTGGCTTATTCTCGGCGCTTTGTGGCCCGGGGACCTTACGCATCACTTCCGGATCTATGGACCCTTACAGGAGAATAAGCGCTAGACGGCGTAGACTTCAACTACGTTATGGGGTAGCATTAATAAAATTTATATATTTGTTTTGCTAGTTCGTTTAAATACTACACTTAGAAAAATCTCTATTCGATTCTACAAGTTCGCCGACATGGCTCTGAAACCAATATCAATCGTCAACCTCGCTCGCGAGATTTTGACTCTCACTGAAAGAGTCGCCGCTTATTTTTCTGAAAAGAACCTGCCAGAGCCAAGTTTCGATGCTTCATATCACGGGACTCCCAATGATCCCGAGTTCGAAGAGGTTCAGGCTCCCCTTATTGAAGCTCTTGCGGATTTATCACTACTCGTTCAGGGACCAAAGATTTTCCTTCGGACTTTCGGCCTCGCCTTCCAGGATCTTGCCGCATTTCAGATTGCGCTGGAATTTAACTTCTTCAAAAAGGTCCCACTGGAAGGATCAATAACCTCAAGGGAGCTGGCAAGGGCGGCTGGAATAGGTGAAGACATCACGGCATCCGCTGTACGTCTACTAGCTACTCAAAGAATATTTGTGGAGAGTGAGCCTGGTGTGTTCCAGCACACTTCGATATCCGCTGTGTTGGGCAGAGATGAAGACATCCAGGCTGCCATACATATGGAGTAGGTTCTCAATGGGTCCCCCGTCCGTTTACTAATTGCCACATAGAGTCGATGACATGTTCAAGGCCGCTTCAGATACTGATCTTGCACTGAGAAAGGAGCCCAAAAACTTTAGCCACGAGTCAGCGCCTTTTAATATCAGACATGGAGACATTGCCTATGACTGGTACTCCAAGAATCCGCGGAAAGGGGCTCGATTCGCACAGGCTATGACTGGGTTTTCGAAGTTAGATCGCCCCATCTCCCCTCTTCGCGATGAGTACCCATGGGCATCGCTAGGCAGAGGTAAAGTTGTTGATGTTGGTGGAGGCAATGGCTCTATCTCCATGATGCTGGCGAAGGTTGGCTACCTCAGTCGGAACTTGTAAGCTTGTATTAACACGGTATCAGGAATTCCCGGACCTTGAGTTCATTGTTCAAGACATATCAGAGGACATGATGCGTCAAGCATCCCTACGTAAAGAGATGGATGGGCTAGAAGGCCGAGTGACTTTCATGCAACATGACTTCTTTGAGCCACAGCCTATACACGATGCAAGGGCGTTCTTCCTCCGCCACATCTCTCATAACTATGTGGACAGTGAGTGCGTGAAAATCCTCCGCGCGCTCATACCAGCACTCGAGAAACGGCCTGGAACCCCAGTACTCATAAACGACGTAGTGCTGCCGGAGCTAAATTCCAAAGAGAGATACAAAGAGCGAATCATGCGGCAGACTGATATTGCTATGTTTGTGGTGCTAGGTGCAAAGCAGCGAAGTGCTTCGCAATTCCATGCTCTGGTCAAACAGGCCGACCCACGATTCGAGGTAAGATAATGCTCCGGATGGATCACCCCATGGAACGAACTGGCGCTGACAACTGCCCCAGATCCAGAAAATCCATGGCAATCTTCATATTGGGCTTGTAGAAGTTGTACTTGGCAATTAGGGGCCACAATCACGAGCTTTTGTGCCTCTCACAATCACATATATAGGAAAGCAACTATTCTGAAGTAT
The DNA here is from genome assembly GCA_001662585.1 of Pseudogymnoascus sp. WSF 3629. Classification (NCBI taxonomy): domain Eukaryota; kingdom Fungi; phylum Ascomycota; class Leotiomycetes; order Thelebolales; family Thelebolaceae; genus Pseudogymnoascus; species Pseudogymnoascus sp. WSF 3629. The sequence continues at coordinate 13,498 of KV454681.1, forward strand.
TCCCAAAAGGGATACTTTAGCAGAAAATCTCTATGAATATGCTGTGCAGTGTAAGAAATCTTTACATTATCATTTTCGGCACGAAAAGTATATTCTAGGGAGGTACAATGTTCAACTGCAAATGATGAAAATAATAGGTTGTCCTGCAATACGCTTCGTCTAACGAGGTCAGCAACAATAGGCTGTATACCCCAGTAAAATATGCATACGGGGATAGTACCTGCTATCAAGGCGTTGTTAACGTATGCGTGCTATTACTTGGGAGAGCTAACTAATCTAATTAACCTAGGAAAGTGCATGAAGCCCCCAATTTGATCTATTACTTGATTAAATGAAATCTCATTACTTTTAGGCTGAATCTCCGTGCAGAGGAGACAGTACACTTTCATACACTAGAGTGTATCCAAGGAAGTACGTGAATGATAGCCCCTGGCGGTGAAGGTTGCAATTCGGTTAATGTTGCAGTTTTTGTAGACCTTGACGATGGCCAAAGTCCATACAAGGGTGTGGCAAACATGCAGCTACTACTTGACCGCCTGTGGGAGCAAAAATTTGACCCCGACCTCATAGCATGCAGCACCACAGAAAGAAATTACAAATAGCAGTCATATCACTAAGATTAATACCTGCCTGTCTTTCATGTTGCAGTGACTGACTACGAACAGGCCAGACATTCAAACTCTGCACGTATGGGATTCCAAGACAAAACCCATCGCCGAAACTTTCCATAGATTACTTGCAGATAAAGGCCGACAGTGTGAATTACCCCCATCGCACAGATAGTTTCCACGACAAGATCTGCAGTCCGCCAATAGCAAGCATTCCCAAGTGGTGTTTTCAGAGCAGTGTGCATCGAACAAGACTGGGCTTCGTTGCTTGCATTCTACTCATGCCGACAGCATGGACAGAGCCTGGTATCCAGGCCCCGCCGCACTATGGCAAAGACCCGCCGTTATCAGAATGCCCTGAGCCAATTGCCATTGTGGGAATGGGTGAGCTCCTCGTCCTGGATTGCATCAATGTCGGCGAAGTGGCAGCTGCTGATGACATGTCCTAGGCTGTCGTTTGCCCGGAGGAGCTTCGGACCCGTCGAAGCTTTGGGATCTACTTATCAGCAAACGAAATGCATACTCGGATTTTCCATCGGATAGAATTAATATCGATGGATTCTATCATCCGAATAAAGATAGACCCGGAAGCCTGTATACCAAAGGAGGATATTTCATAGATGAGGATCCTCGGCAGTTTGACCATGGATTCTTTGGTATTACACCTCTAGAGACGATAAATTTGGACCCAACCCAGAGGAAGCTTCTTGAAACAGCGTATGAAGCTTTTGAGAATGGAGGAGAGACACTGGAGTCGCTATCAGGGTCGAGAACCGGAGTGTATGTTGGGAATATCCTATTCGAACACTACATGATGCAACTACGGGATGCGGACTTTACTCTTCCATATCTAACGACAGGAGGGAGCCCGACGATCTTAAGTAATCGTGTAAACTATGTCTTCAATCTCAAAGGACCAAGGTACGCAAATGCAACTAAAAGAGGTTGCATCTTTTCTATAGCAGAAGTTCTAACGTATTGCAGCATGACTCTCGATACTGCATGCTCCTCATCTATGTATGCCCTTCATCTTGCCGTGAACGCCCTTCGCAACAAGGACTGTGATGCTGCTCTGGTGGCTGGCACACAGCTAATACTTGGGCCTGAAATACAAATATCTTGCGCCAGGTTAGGTGCCCTCTCCCCAACTTCCCAATGCCATACATTTGATGCTGCAGCAGACGGCTACGCAAGAGCAGAAGGGTTTGGGTCTGTATACATCAAAAGATTATCCGATGCGATAAAGAACAGCGATCCCATCCGAGCTGTGATCAGAGGGACCGCAGTAAACACCAATGGACGAACTGCCGGAATCGCACACCCCAGCCCAGAGGGACAGGAAGCAGTAATTAGAAGTGCTTACAAGAATGCTGGTGGCCTGGATCCGGATCTCACTGGACTATTCGAATGCCATGGAACCGGTACGCAGGTTGGCGATCCCGTGGAAGTAAGCGCAATCGGATGTGTATTCGGGTCTGGGAGGAAGGAAGAAAATCCTTTGTTAATAGGCTCGATAAAACCCAACCTTGGCCATGCTGAAGCTGCTAGCGGTATTGCTGGTCTAATGAAAGCGGTACTTGCGGTCGAGAATGGGATCATTCCGCCAACGATTGGGTTAATAAACCCGAATCCCAATATCGACTTCAAAGGTGCCAGAGTCGAAGTCGTTACTGAGGCTACAAAATGGCCTGCCGATAAGCCAATACGGAGAGCAAGCGTAAACTCATTTGGCTTTGGAGGCGCAAACGCACACTGCATAATAGAACACGTATCGTCTGTTGTCCATGGATACAAGTCGAGCGTGAGGAGACGATCAACGAACCTGACGGGTACCGAGACCACCCCTATAGCCACCAGCAACGGAGAAAATGGCAACAGATCCTATCACAGAGACAAAATCACAGTACCTAATGGATTGGGCAAAGTCAACGGAGTGAGTCCAATGAGACCAGATGGCAAGCTGATCCATCAACAATCCTGTGGCACGAGAAAAAAGGTACTTTTGCCATTCTCCGCTTTCGATGACAAGTCTCTTGAAGACAATCTTGCTGCAGTCAGCTCCATTCTGCAAAACTACAACCTTTCGGACCTAGTATATACATTATCGGCTCGCAGGTCGAGATTCGCCCGGCGTGCATTCGCCGTGATCAGCCTTGAAGATAGTCACATTCACAAAGATGAGGTGGTTACCGGCTCTTCAGACTCGAGAGACCAACAAGTAGGCTTCGTGTTTACTGGACAAGGCGCTCAGTGGCCTGGCATGGGGCTCGGATTATACAAAGAATACGAAGCTTTTCGATCATCGATTCGCTATCAAAATAATGTCCTTCACAAATTAAGAGATGGGCCCGGTTGGACCATTGAGGAGGTGCTTATGGAGCCCTATCCTAGTAGCAGCGTCCACAAAACTCAATTCTCGCAGGCACTCTGCACGTCTATACAAATTGCCTTGGTTGACTTGCTCAGATCGTGGCGCGTGACCCCGATTGTTTCGGTCGGTCATTCCTCTGGCGAGATAGCGGCAGCGTATGCGAGTGGGCATCTAACGGTCGCCGAAGCCATAGCTATGGCATACTATCGCGGCAAAGCCGTTGAGATGAGCCAGAAGGTTGGCCGCATGCTAGCCGTTGGACTTGGGCCTGATGAGGTTCAGCCATACCTGCATGATATGGAAGGGCGAGTGGTGATCGCCTGCTATAACTCTCCTTCAAGTACCACGCTCTCTGGAGATGCGGATGCAATTGACCTGGCTTCGGAGAGGCTCGAGGTTGACAAAGTGTTTAATAGGGTGCTGAAAACAAGCAACAATGCTTACCACTCACACCATATGGCGGAATTGGGCCAGGTGTATGAGGATCTAGCTACTAAAGGACTCAGTGACATTGCTGGCGATATCAATTTAGAGAGGGAAAGTTTGAACCGCCATCGAACACTATGGGTGTCATCAGTCACTCCGAGTAAGGACATGACCACGCAAGTATGCGGTCCGTCATACTGGCGAAAAAATCTTGAGTCACCTGTGCAGTTCATGCAAGCCATTGAAAACATCTCAGAGATTGCATCACTTCATGGATCGATATTGGTTGAGCTAGGTCCACACCCGGCTCTCAGCGGCCCGTTAAAGCAGATTCGAGCAAAGATTGGAGACAAGCTTGGACCTTCGCTCAGCAGTATCTCTCGCGCATCAGACAATCTAGAAGACATGTTGAGGCTTGCTGGTAATCTGTTCTTGCGCAACGCACCTATTGACCTTGCAAGAGTGAATGCGGTGGACATCTTCGAAGGACAGCAATGGGCTCTCGCACGAGGAAGCTGTTGCGTAGACCTACCCACGTATTGCTTCAACTACGGTCCAAATATCTATTACGAAAATAGATTGAATAAAGAGTGGCGATTTAGGAAGCACCTACGACACGATATTCTTGGAGCCAGGATTCAGGGATGCTCAAAATTCCGACCAGCGTGGAGGAACATCCTTAAGGCAAAAGACTTGTCTTGGCTTAGAGACCTGCAAATTCATGGTCAGACGGTGCTGAGCTCAGGGTCGTATTTAGCAATGGCTATCGAGGCGGTCACTCAGATCTGTGACGAGGACAAAGATGAAACAGAGACCGCGGGCTTCTCGCTCAAAGACATTGAGATTAAAGGACTGTTGCAAATCCCAGATAACGATTTTGGCATTGAGACGGTATTCGATTTGCGTGCAAGGCAACCAGCGAAAGATAGAGGAGAGAGAAAGTGGTTCGAATTCAATGTTAGTTCAGTTCCTGCGGATGGAGGCGAATGGGTCGACATTTGCTCCGGTAGCATCGAGATTGAACCTGAGAGAAGGCCATTTAGTGAATCCATCACTACCATCAAGTCACTAAGACACATTGATATAGAGCGGTGGTATGAGCGACTCACAGAACTTGGAGCGGCACGTGGACCTTCGTTTCAATCGCTTTCAGGCTTAAGAGCCCGAGACGGGAATGACAGTGCTAGTGCGATAGTGAACATGAGGCCAACAGAAGACGAAAGCCAGGAATCGCGATATGCGATCCATCCTGCGACGCTGGACTCCGTATTTATGCTTGGTATAATAGCAGGCCATTCTGGGCAGACGGAGAAAATTGGCGCGCCCTTCACGCCAAGCATAATCAAAGAATGCACCATCTGGAAAGCTTCCAAGACAAGCCCACATTCGCTCAACGGAAAGGTATTCGCCAAAGGCGCCGTGGACAATCTCCGCTTGACGGCAACGGCCCAGCTTTTGTCGGAGTTTGGCATACCGCTAGTTGAGGTCAAGGGGATTGAGCTGAACCGCCATGATGCGCCAGAAGGGATGCTAGAGCCGGCATATAATCCTTTCCTTAAGCTTGTTTGGAAGCCGGATGTGACTGCTATGACCAATGAAGCAATGCGCGCCAAATATCCAGCGCCTTCGAAGGCGAACGAGGTAGGCGACAAGTTCGACAAGCTAGAAGAGCTCGCCATATATTCAGTGGTTGGTATCTACAAGGAGCAGAAACACGAGTACCAGGATAAACGTTGTGATGAACTACAGAGGTTCCTCGATTGGATTCAGCGCACGGTTGAATATGCAGAAGATGGCAAGATACCATATGGCTTTGAAGCACTTGCAGCTAGCGCCGCTAAAAGGAGAGAGAGAATTAATTCTCTCAATTCTGCGCTCGAGGATATGATCGAAGCAAAGTTGATCTCTGCCATTTTTCACAATCTACCCGCGATTTTGGCTGGCACAACTAGTGGTCTGCAAGTTGCCCTCGAGAATAATCTGCTTGCGGAGTTGTACACCTCAGGCTATTCGATTACAAGGGCTTACCCTCAGCTTATCAATGTCATTGACAGTCTAGCACATAAAAACCCACGCATGCATATCATCGAAGTCGGCGGTGGAACTGGGGGCGCCACACGTGAAGTTCTTAAGGCTTTAGGCGCACCGACCTTCAAGAAGTACCACAGTTATACCTTTACAGACGTTAGCAACGGCTTTTTATCAGCAGTTGAGAATGAATTTTCTGATCACAAGGGTATGATATATAAGACGCTAGACTTGGAACTTGATCTAAAGGATCAAGGGTACGAATCAACTTTCGACTTAGTCGTCGCTTCTCAGGTCCTGCACACCACACGTTCCATACTCAAATCGGTTCATCAAGCGCGAAAACTTCTCAAACCTGGAGGTAAGCTTGTGATGCTGGAGCTAACTCGTGTCTGGCTCGGCGCTGGCATCGTGCTAGGGACCCTCCCTGGGTACTGGAATGGTCACAATGATGGACGGCTTGACAGTCCCTTCATCAATAGCAACGGCTGGCAGCAGCTTCTTACCGCTTCTGGCTTCTCTGGTATTGACATCAGCCTTGATGATCACGAACAGCCGTATACCTTAACCTCTGTCATTGTAGCAACGGCCGTGGAAACTAAGTCGGCTATCACGATGCAGCCTAGCCGAAGCCCTGTCATATATTTGATGTATAAAGACTTTATCCACCCCCTTGGTCGAGAACTAGAGAATGCACTCATGGATGGCGCACAGCCTATATATATAAGACTAAGTGAGGCACCGACGATGATTTCTCCACACTCACGGATTATCTCGCTGGTAGATATCTCAAGCAACGCATTATTCAAAATATCACAACAGGAATTTGAATGCATGAGAGACCTCATCTCTCAGGCTTTTTCGGTCCTTTGGGTATATGCTGGTAACCCGATTGAAGGATTCAGGCCTGAGTCGGGAGTCAGTGTCGGCCTCTTGAGGTCGCTTGTTACAGAGCTTCCTCATGTCAAGATCGCCTCCTTGGGTCTGGAAAAATCTTTCTGCTCAAGCCTTGGTTCAGTAGCTAAGATCGTTATCGAGAGAGAATACCATCTCCAAGACGTGAAGCCTGGCGAACCCTACGACCATGAGTATGTACTCGACAACGGCATTGTTCAAATAGGTCGTTTAGAGCCAGAAGAGTGCCTAAATGCCCGGTATACTGAGATAGCGAACGAACAGGCCATTACCAAGTACCCAACCCTCGAATCACTTGGGGCAGTATTCGCGATACCTGTAACCCTTGACCCCAAAGCTGCCTATATTATCGCCGGAGGACTAGGTGGCCTTGGGACGAGTATCAGTACGTGGATGGCTGAGCGAGGTGCGAGACACCTGGTCTTCGTGTCCAAAACCGGTGGTACCAAGCCTGAAGCCATGGATGCCATTCAAGAGCTACACATGATGGGCGTTAAAACGGATATAGTGACTTGCAGCGTGAGTAATAAAGAAGCATTGGTGACTGCTGTCGAGGAGATTATGCAAAGAAGCACTGTCAAAGGTGTTGTTCATGGTACAGTGGGAGAAGATGTAAGTTTTGGTCTTCCAAATGATAGCAGTCTTGATAGCCGCTGACAATGTTAGGATGCTGCATTCGAAAGTGCGACACAAGATCAGCTGCAACATATCTTCAACCACAAGGTACAAGGCGCTATCAATCTACACGAAGTGACTCTTCAATCCCCACTAGACTTCTTTGTTATGACCTCCTCGATTGTTGCAACGGTTGGCGCTGCGAGATCAGGCCTCTACGTCGCCGCAAACGCATTCCAAGATTCGTTCGCTAGGCACAGAAGATCCAAAGGTCTTCCTGGTCAAACTATCTCTTTTGGATCGGTGTTGGAGGTTGGGTCTGTGGCGGATCCGGCCTTGGTACAGACAGCGCTTCAGCGCATTGGACTTTCAAGTACAACAGAGTACGAATTTCTAAGACTATTCGAGCTAGCTCTAGCTAGCCCAAAGCTTCCTCAAGATTGTGACCCTTTCGCTGGTGCGCATCTAATAACGGGAATGGAGCCTCAGCAGCTGCATAAACTTCATCAAAAAAGTATTGGCAGCCATGTTGTATGGCACTTTGATGCGAGATTCGCCAGAGTACTCACCGCCGTGGAAGATGTGACACGGAACACAGTACTTAAAACACAGGAAATGAGTGTTCTAGATAGCCTGAAGGACTCAGGTCCGGAAGAGAGACAAGAAATCGTCATACAATCTATGTGCAAGAAACTAGAAAGCCTGTGTTATCTTGCTTCCGGGTCTATCGACCCGCGGAAGGCAGCTATGACCTACGGCATAGATAGCATGATTGCAGCGGAATTCAGGAGTTGGCTATTCAAGATATTCGAAGTAAATATCAGTTTTTTGGAATTACTGAGCCCGAGAACGAAGATTCTGGGCCTAGCGAAAATGGTTCTGGAGCATTAGGATAAGAACTTGATCGATGAGAATATATCTCCGGACTATTTTTCACCTGGCTTATAAAGTTCGATAAATGACCGAAGTGCCACCTAAATTATGCGAAATGGCTGAAATGGCACCCAAATGATGAGAAATGACCGAAATGCCACCCAAATTCATACTCGTCCCCGACGCCGGGTAGGTTTGCAGAGAAGAGGCTCATTTTCAGGATGCTCATTCTATTGAAGAACTGCGCTCCAATTTGAGTAGGAAACGAAAGCGCGAAGATGAGGGTGAAATGCCGGATGCAAAGGATGAGGGTTTTAATCGCAACAATATGGATATGTCAGACGTGAACGATAGGGATATAAAGAAAATGCTGGACATAAGGGAAGAGGGTTTGAAGCTGAGAATTTGACAACTTGGCTTCTCCAAGTTCATCCCGCATATGTTTTTGTATTATATCAGATCAAATGTAGTTCACAAGCGAACGGTGGTCCCCCATGTGGTGGCCCTCATAATCGCGATGGCCAGCGGTGGTACCTTGGGACGAGCAGAAAAGAGAGAAACGGAAAGCAGAAAGAAGACACAGGAAACAGGAACGGGGACCTTGTGTTGGGGATATTTGAGAACGGTGCCGTAGCCTTGAGCCTACCGTGGGGATAGCCAAGCAATTACCCGAGGAATACAGTATAAATCGGGGTTTTATCCCATAGTAGAATAGGTAGTCGAATCAATCCCATTGAAATCTCCAACACCTTGTGTTGAAGGAAGGATCGGGGTACGGGTGCCGTAGTGACCGAAACTTCTGACTTTTGGCGCAACGGGACAAGAAGCCTCACAGTAAATACAGTATATAGGATAAACAGAACAATTGAATTAATTACTAACTACCTACTGCCTACGTATGCCTTTATATAGGCCAGCACGAGCTCCTATTGAGCGCCGAGCTTCGGGGTGCCGAGTCAGCTCTTCAGGGTGATCGTCCCTATTATTCTGGAGCTGCTCACCCCTTTGACCTACTAGAATAGCGATCCTACTCCGATTCCGGTTTTCCAGTTCCTAGAACTGAAAGCTCTCCAACCGGCCCCAGTTTATGGCCGCTGCATTACTCGCCGCTGCATTACTCGCTGATCACATGACTTTCCCATCGTGGGTCAGCACGTGTGGCCAATTTACAACACCTTGAAGGGTGGGCCTTGATCACGTGCCTGAAGATCGAGGATTTAGCAAGGGGTAGAGGGTGCGTAAACCAGCAACTGCGCCTGCTAAATTCAGCAGCTCTAACCCTAGGAAGTGGCTTTATTATATAAATTAGTAGTAGAGTTATTTAAGGGTAGCTATAATATAATTTAGAATCTATGTATAAATCTAAATGTATTTAATAGCCTTTAGCTAAGTAGTACTAAAGAAGTCAAAATGGAATAGAGTTAAGTAGTAGTTTTATAACATCTTTATTTAATATAGAGACTACTAATACTATCTTAATAAGGAGAAAAGGGAAGCTAAGGCTAATTTACTATAATTACCTATAGAACCTAACTCTAATAATGATCTATATATCTCTTATAGTATTTACTAGGAACTAGAATAAAAGCACTAGCTTCTTAAGCCCTAGCTAGGTCTAACAACAGATATCCTTAAATATTAGGTAGCAAAGTAATATTAATATCTAATTATAGCTATAATTACTTAAGACCATTTAGTAATTCCTATAACATTAGCTCTATTAGAATAGGTCTTTGGTAATAGAGCTAATATTCTTACAAAGAAGAGGAATAGGCTCTCTCCTAAAATGCTTTGATATTTACTATGTTTAAGAGATTAGGGTCATATACTAGAGGTTGAAGATAGTGAAGCTAAAGACGCCAATGACGAGGGGGAGGACTAGGCGTTTAGTTATACATTTATTTTATCTATTTTAAGCCTTAATATCCTAAAGATCCAGATATAACCTGTATCTATCTGTCGAACGTCAGACGGATCATGGACCTATCCGTGAGAGCTCTAGATCAGATCCGGATACGTGTAACGGGGTGGTTGCCGACCGACTGTTACAGTATATATAGCGTGTTGCGCGTATTCCGGGCGAGCCGGAATACTGTAGTCTTTTTGGCTCAGTGAGGTGTAGCGCGAGCGCAACCGTACATCGTTACAATACGATCCGCCGAACACTGCAACAAACCCGCACAGCAGTATCCATTCTTCTACACCCCAAAAGGTCTCCAATGCAATCATTCCGCTGTTGGAGCAGCGGTACGTATGCATTGCATATACAAAGGGGCAAGAAGGAATCGCTTTTCCCGGTCCCTCGCCGGTCGGTTCCATTGGACGTCTTGATATGTCACTGGGGACGGCAGAGAATGATTTGAGTTAAATTTGCTACAATACTTGATCGTTTTTCACAATCTGGCACTCAGGAAGCCCAGGTCCTCATCACTTCCAGCAGATCCTATCTCTTTCGATCTCCATCCACTCTCCCTGTGCCTCATTGTATGTAGGCATCTCAATCACACAGTCTGTTCTCCCACGCCACACAGTCTCTTGGGAATGCGCTAACGCGGAATTAGTTTTGCCATCAAAGCTGTACCGCCTTCCCTTCGATTTACCGAAGTCATTGGCTTGTTGTAATGAAACAAATGATCCAAAGCAGCGCAGCAGGATGAAAGTATCGACTTGCATAGAAGGAACACCAGGAGATCAAAGATCCTCCACCAGGATCACCAGGATGGGGAAGCCCAAACAGGAGCCTGGACCACGTGGCTGAGCGGGATACCAATCGCGGAGTCCCCGGTGTTCGGATGCGATTGATTACTCCGCCCGGCGCTTCGGGCTTGCGGCAGGGTGGCAATACTATACCGGATTGGTGCAACAATGGCGCCAGGGTACTCTGCATCCTGAAACTGTGATGGGAAGGTGAGTGTCGTGTGTGTTCCGGTGAAACACATGGACTACAAATCGGCTCGGAACCAAAGAATGGCCGCTTGTGCGGGGGACTCCTTGTGCGGTGTGAGGGAAGGGTACTGTACAGTACAACTTTGTGGTGTCTCGGCCATTGTGGAACCCACAGCTGCGTGCGCTTGAAAGGGGGGCGGATGAGATGGCACAGCAGAACTCATGGCACAGTGAGATCGTCGATCGCTTTAGCGCTACTGTGTAGTACAATCGAGGCTTGCCGCTATGCATACTCGGTCGTACTGCCGTAGCGCATTGTTGACCCTGGGAATAAACATACCAGCTTGCATACCAGGGTACAGCTTGGAAATGTGGACCACAACAATAGATCACAACAGATCAGACTGGACGGCTTGTGATCATGGTCTACATTTGGAGTAATGAGCGACGATCGGAGGATTCTATCACGGTGACATCGGCCCCATCCCCACGCAACTCCTCACATAATGTTTCGGTCAGGTACAACAGCCACCAACACGCCAACCAACACGCAAATCAACCAACATGCCAACCAACGTGCCATACCAGAGAAATGTAAGACAGGGGTAATCTCAATGTCACAGCATGATCCCAAACCCAGGGGTACTGAGTGCGAGTTATACGAATCTAGCTTGATCCCCGGTACCTACGTGCGAAAATGCTACAGTGCCATTGGAGAGAGTTGGAGAGAGTTGGAGGGAGGAGGTGTGGCGTATTGGACAGGCCCCTGTTTAGCAAATTGTCATCCCCGCCCTCCCGAAATACCGGGACCAATACACACACCACCCCCCCCACCCGGAAATTCCTGAATCAAAACAGTGCATCAACAAGCAAGGCATAATGAGCGCAAGGAACCAGGGACAAAGAGAAAGAAGATTACTTTCCTGAGCGTTTGTTATCGACTTACTCGGAGTTGCGAGATCATGGTGATTGGGGGAAGTCGAGGACCGACAGATTCAGAAGAGTGCGGCGCCTCAGGTTACGGATAAAGATTCAGAATCTGCAAAAGGAAGAAGCAGTCAACAGGATCAGAGCATCAGGCATGGAGAAAGATTGACATTGTTATGAAGATAGAAATATCATATTCAGCTCGGCGCCTCAGCAGCGTCGTTTTGAGTCAGGCTCCTCGTCCATCCGTCTTTCTGCCCCTCCTTCAGATTTTGAAGTTGTCGTCCCATCCTTCGCGTCGCTGGGATCCTCTCCCAAAGCGGTTGCCTATGAGTGTCAGCTTTTTATCCCTGTGATTTCCTTGTCGATGCGCGTCCAATCGGACTTTGTTTACCTTTGTGGCTCCTGTGGTATCGTATCGACGATGTGGGCAAAGCACCCACATTTCGACTGTTCTCATGCAGTAGTCAAACTTGCATTTTGATTGACCCACCTCCACCGGTATTGGTGGTAGAGGACATGACGGTGGAGGCCCTATCGGAAACCAGAATTCGTACGGAATCCCGGGCCTCCATAGGGTTCCTGGTCGGTTCTGGCCTGAGGTTTCGGAAGCCATGGTGTATATCCCAAAAATGGGACAAACGCGAGGGAATTACGACGACCTATATATTCCCTTGGGTTGATTAAGACCAATGCAACTGTTATGAACCAACTGGTATGAACAAGTTCTACTACTGGCGCTGGTGTCGCGTAGACAAATAAACATGTACCTTACAATTGTACGGCCCCGATCCAACAGACGGATTGTGATGCGATGTGAGGCGATACCGACAGCAGGGTAAAGAATTGCCGACCGGGATGCAGCACTTACTAGGGTAGGAAAGGCGATCTGATCAGGAATGCAAGCATGGAACCAACCTAAACACTATGTACATGGAACTCTCCATTCTCGGCCTGTTGTATCCCTTGCTTCGATTCCGTACGAAGTAGTACGTGGACTGCATATGTGCACCTTGAACGCCGCCAATGGGCAATATATGGGCGACACAGGCCGGGAGATACGGACTATGCACGTACTCTGACGTACGAACTGTCCAACTCCCAACACCGAACGCCACTTTCGCACATCTCACTGCCCACATTACGGTCCCCTGCGAACGCGATAAATCACTCAAAAATATCGACTGGTCGTTTTTCTTGCTCGAGGCTTACGTAGCTGAAACTACTCTACAATATCAACAACGGTACAATACCAACAACACAACGAGGCAGAGATTGTCTCAGAGTGACATAGCCTAGACCATGTTCATCATTTCCTTGAACGGGAATATATCTCCGCCTCGCGTTGGCACTTCTGGAACCCGATAAACGACGAACGACGAACCCCACATGCCCTATTGCGCGGCTCGATGTGAGACATAACCTTCGTGGACTCTCATCACCTTGTTAACATACTGTAATAGGTTGATAATGCAGTATCCATATTCCCGACACACCTCACAGCGAGACATACGGCACGTCATGTCCGGGGAAGAGCAGCTCGGCCCGAACACCCAATTGCATGGTTTCCCAAGAAAAATATCCATGGATCTTATGGATCCACACCGGTGTGCCAATACCAAGACACTACTGCATTGGCATCATATTGTTGTTCAGCGCGCAGTGCGGTACGCTACAAATCTCCCCGTGCGCATCACTAGCGCAAGGAACTGATATATCGTTTTACCCCCTTACTTGGCATACCAAACTCAGCGTCGTCCTCTGCGGTCCTCGCATGCATCGCAAATAGGAAATTCGATTCCTACCAATGATCATTACCTGCCGTTATTTGCCCCTTGCATAAAAAATTCCGGCCAAACTCAATGGAGTATGCCGCAAAATTATGGAAAGTCATCCACTACTGATCCCTTGCCTCCCGTCCCACCGACACACAGGACTTTCGCCCTCAATTCAATCTCTGCTTCGCGGGGCGTTATGTGCAAGTCTAGCACTGGATCCCTTCAAGCGTGCCCACAGCGAGTATGACGGGAATCCGCATGTGAGTCTTGAAGAGGACGAGGTTTTGGTAACATGGCTGTAGCCTGTCACATTATCGTTCCATCATTATTTTGCACCTAGCACACCATCGGTCTGTGTTGAGGTCTCTATCCAACATCAGCGCCCAGCGCCGTTGTCTACATAATTTTCACATTTTCAAAGTTTATGTCTTTCAAGCTCTTATATGCACTGTGCCATATGCCAAAATATACCGTGCGTACCCCAGCTATCTCCTAATTTTGCTAGAGCCAATCCAATCACGACGTCCGTGCTTGCTTCATCATAATGATACATTATTTATGATTCCGCCAACCCCTCACCTGTCCCTTTTTCATCCTTGATCACAGGTCATTGTCGCAGTTTACCTGAGATTTCGTGTCCCTTGCTTCTTGATTATTGCTGTCTCCTACCCAGAGGCTTTTTTTATTTCACGAGATTTGAGGACACTCGCTTCAATAGTCTCAGTTCCGCAGTTGAAGACTCAGAATGGCTGGTGACACAATCTCTCGCATGAAGCTGTCTAATCTGATCGCGCCTGAGACAGAATCGTTCCATAGTTCGTCTCCACCTTGCGCTGAGTCTGTTTCGCCGCATCTCCCTGGCCTTCTCAGCAACACCAAGACAGAATGCGACATCACGACTCCGCTACAACCCTACCATGACTTCCTCGAGAGCATTGTCACGCCCGTCTCGGGTGAAAAGCATGAATCTAGAGCCTCTTCTGCTCCATCTGCACCACTAGCCCACTGTTCCTCTATCGCCTCTGCCGCGCCAACAATGGACGATATCGATGATAGTGTCCCTACAAACAAATCCCCCCCCGCCGCGACCTCGGATACCGTCTACCCTACCTACGGCACGCCCAAATCCCGCATTCGCCTCCGCCTCCAAATTCCACCGTTCCTCGCCTCATCTGACAACAACGTCGCTTCTCCACATAGCGCAAGTCCTATGGGCGCAAGGAGTCTCTGCTCCACATTTATTCCATTCAGCCCATGCGCCTGGAACCGCACCCAATCGAAGGGGCGCTGCCTTGACCTCAAAATCCCAAATACTAGCGATGGAAGTGCACGCCACGTGCGCCAAATATTTACCCGCAAAGTCATACACCCAAGTACTAGACATGGCCGCGTACGCCACGGATATGAAACAGTCACCCACACTATAACGGAGACTCTGCCGACTATTCCTGGCGGTGTGCATCAGGTGCATGAGGTTATCAATCGCACCATCGTCATATTTGAGGAACCGGCCAGGGCTGCGCCGAAGAAGATGAGGAGGAAAGTCGGGAATAATGGACGACGGGCAGCCTCACAAAATAAGTAGGCGATCTCTGTGAGGATTTTGAACACTATGCACCGCATCAATATGTTTTATTTTTCCTAATCGCCATGCGGATTCTGCATACTATTTAGTCAGTCAACATTATCTATTTCAACAGCTCTTTTGTGGCAGTGTTCACCAAATAGTATTCGAATAGTATTCGGGGTTTGCCCGAATACTCGTGATCTGAGAGTATTCGGCGAATACTCGTACGAAGTAAGAATATTCGCCGAATAGTATTTTGAGGCTCAACTGTAGGTAGTATAGTAATAATTGAAATATGATAACTATCTACTCGCTATTATCCTCTTCGTCGCCTACAACCCCCCAATCCCGTAGGCAGAGTAGATATCGAAGAGTTGAAGGTAATAACCTGTTCCTTTTCTTTGTGACTATATCACCGCTGACACTAAATATACGCTCTAACGCTGCTGATGAAGCCGGAATTGCTAAATAGTCCCGCGTAATCCGTGATATAACTGGATATTAATACTGCTTTGCCTGCTAATATTTGAGGATATTAGTATCACGGTCGACACCATTCTCTTTGAACCATCGTCACCACTCAACTTCCTTAATAGAAGGCCTATAATGCTAATACATCTCGTCGTCAGAATCAAGCTCTCTTTAAGTCGTTAGCTGCTCTGTTTTAGCAGCAATAGTAGCTTTGATAGTAGTAACCTATATATCGTTCTCATAGTCTTTATACTAGTTATAACAAGCTACGAACTATGCTCTTGCCCTGTCTTGTTTTATAGCGTCTATACTATCTAGCATATAAAATTCGTATATACTTAAGTTAAATCTTAGGTTATAGATAGTTGTAATTAACAAGTAGCTTAAGCCTTAATTTGTTACAAGGTTATAATAAGTATTAAGCTTATTATATAACGCTTTATAAGCTATGCTAATTATAGCTATTATTAATGGAGCGTTTTACATTACCTTAAGCTTATTTAAAAGCCATAGATAGTATGGAATATAAACGTTTAACGTTAGATAATTATCTACTTAAACTTACTCTACTAGTTTAACAAATATCTTAAAGAACGCCTTTAGTCTATGTAACACTTATCATTCTATTAATGTAATGATAATATTATACATACTTAAATCTATCATTTATAAAGCACATATAGCATTAATTAGCTACTTAAGCTTTAAAGCATTCTTAAGCATATAATATGTTAAGTTCTATTATATAAGCATGTTAAGGGACATTAAAACCACCTAAATACCTATAGTAGTTACTTGTACTTTTAATGTATCTTTCTATGCTTAATAGTTCTAGAAGACATAGATATGCTAGCATAGTTTTATAAGAACTGTTACTACTTCTTCTTTATTAAGAACGAAGCTTTAAGTATAAGTAGAGCCTTACTTAAGCCTATATGATTCTATCTATTCTAATAGTATAGCTTTTAACATAGCTAAAGCTACTTAAACTATAAGGTTTATAATATATACTATGCATTAGACATTACCTTCCTTTACTATAAAGCTCTATAGTTACTATATAGAAATGACACTTATGCATGCCCTTATTTCAAACTCTATAAGCATTACTATATTATTTAATGCATTATCTCTAGTAATAGTAAAGACTCCATTTATAATACTAAAGTCGTTAGTTATAGCTTAAAGCTACTTTATAAGATATTTACTAGAATAAATAGGCTCCTTTAGATGTATAATATTAAGAACATAGTGCTAGTAAACCTATTTGTTATTTATCTAATGAATAGTTATTATAGCATGCTCTATGCCATTTATTATAGACTATGTATTAGTCATAAGTAATAACTATCTACCCTTTACTATATGAGCCTAGAGTTTAATTTATAGCTTTATATAGTAGTTATAGAATGTCTTATGTAAATTGTACATTAAGGAGGTTGTTAATATAGCTAACGTTAACAGGCTAAGCTAGTAAATGAGCTAACGAAATGAAGGCTAATTAACTAGACTCATTAGTAAGTTATTAGATATAATAAATGTAAGTAATAACTCTCTGTGTCACGGGTGCCAGGGGGGTAGGCGGAGTGTAAGGTTGGGGGTTCGTTGGCAGCTCGACCGCGTCTCGGTGGGGGCGTGGGGTTAAGCTGCCCAAAGGGCCTGGCGTTTGGCGTTGGGGTTTTGGGGCTGGTGGGGCACGTGATGCGTGCCGCACCAGCCAAAGCTACGGTCGGGCCTGTCATAGGTCGGCCCGACTCTCTATCGTTTCAGGGGTGTTGCCATAGGCTGAAGATAGGAGGTATGAGAATGTACCAATTACGGTACGCCATGAATACGCCAGCGTATCGGTGCCGACCTCCTACTATATAGACCGTATCTCTCCTAATAGCAAGAGAGCAGAGTTTAGTTTTTCAAAAAATACGACTACGCGTTCTGGCACTCTACCTATACTCATTACACTCTGTATTAAGAGGTAAGAACAAAGCTAGATCCTCCTACTTAAGGAGTAAAGAATGCTTAGGCGCTCTAGGCAGTTGTGCTTTAGGTAGTTCTCATATTCTAAGCGCCCTACGAATCCTGTAAACTCTGACTCTATGAACTCTAAGCTCTCTATAGCAATGAAGATCCTAGTTTTATAGCTTCGTATAATATAGGGTGCATGCTTTTAACATGCCTCTATAAATTACTCATAATATTCTATGATAAAAGCTTTAGTTTTAGCTTATAATTACAGCCATTTTGCATGTAGATAATCTTTATCGTTATAGGGCTAGTGCATAATAATGTTCTACTAAATACATTCTTTAAGAACAACGGTAACTAAGTATTTAGGAGTTATGGCTGTATTTGTAGTAATGGTAGAGCTATCGATGGCGAAGTCTCTAATGGAAAAGGGGCTGGCAGGTGCTGTATTTCCTCTTCTTCGTCACTTGGAATTGCTAATAGCTCGGAGTCGCTCATTCTGGTAGAAATATCAAGCAGTATATTATCTACGGATCTATTTCTACGGATCTATCTATGAGGGCGGGGTAAAATCTTCGTGGCTTGGCACCTTGGCGTAGCTTGCCAAGGACTCGAATAGTATTCGGGGTTTGGGCAAATACTCGCCGAATACCTCAATTATGGCCCGAATACTGCTCATCGCCGAATACTATTCGAAAAGCACAAATACTCTTACTATTTTGGGGAACACTGTTTTGTGGAGTGTCGGAGAACATTGTCTTTCAAAGGAGCCACACATGCATTTGGAGGCACCCAGGTTTTGGTTTGGAGCTCTTGCTAGAGATGTTGTATAAGGGTGTTTGTTTCATACGTTAAATAGGGGCGGTACAGTTTACAAAAAAGAAAAATACGAATGAAACCCTGCTCATCATCAACCCCCTATTTTCCTTGCCTCCCCAAACCTTTATAACCATCCCATTCCCACCCCAGCCCAACAGCTTCAGAAGTATAAGTGACAAGTCCAAAAGGAAACAAGTAAATAGAGTCCTGTCTACCGCAAACTCATTCAACCGAAAATGCCCCCCCCGCAAGACATCGATCTCCCAACCTGAACCGAAAATCCAACAACTTGCAGGTGCTCCCGCAACGGTTGAGTATCCTACCACCCTATTACTCGGCCAGGAAGGAGTGGGATATTTACATAAACACCAGTACACCACGCGGGCGGGACTGAGACGCTGCTACCTTTGTGGAGCTGTAGTGGTAGGGGCGGCGAGCGAGTGCATTGTTAACCCACTGGTGCTATTTATTCCCACCTGTTCCACCATGCATCCCCTCTTGTGGACCGCGACTCGCAAAACTGGGCCCTATAATGTCGTCTGGTCGTGGCTGCTATTTACCTTCTTCGCGCGTTCGAATGCCAATAGTTTCGGTGGACCATTGATACGATTGGGGCTTCGGCCGTGGAACCAAAAACCCAGATACCGTGCGGCAATATCGAGATTGCGGCAGTTTCAAGGCGATAAAGTTTCAATATATATCAGGACGCAGAAATCGCGCGACGGCACCACTGCGTCAGTGAGCTGCAGTATAATGATATCGTGTGTCGCCCTGCACTGACAGAACCAGAACCAGAACCAGAACCAACACCTCCCTCTCCCTATGGATCATAAGTATCACTGTGTATCGATAACTCCTCTCATAGAAACATGTCGTGTGTGTCGGGACTGTGATATTGGTGCGATTATTAGGCTTCTTTCCATTAGCTGCATTCGGCTTTAACATCGACATCTAACCTCTAAAGCTCCTCCGACATCTCAGCGGGTTTATCAGAAATACACATGTTGATAGCGCATGCATGGGGTGTCTACCAAGATCCTACCAAGGTGCTCCTCGTGTGCAGCAATGCCCTTTTTTTTTTCTCTTGCAAAGAGGTATGTTCTAGGTTGTATTGGATTTTCAACCCAAGCCAAGCCAAGCCGTCCTGTCCCTCCCTCCACGAAGGGGCCATTTGAAGCGTAGCGCGAGGTGGGAACGCTGATAGAAATGGTCTGATACTATGGAGGCGGGATGATGATGCATCTGAAGCTCTTAGGCGCGCCAAAACGTCTCAAGACACCTATCATCATTGATGTTTGTCACTTGAGGCTAACTTTCGAAGGGCATCTTCTCCCATATTTTCTGCATCCTCCGCGTATTTCGCCAAATTCTCATGACAATCTACTACCTTTGTAATAGTTGACAAACATTCATGTATGTTATCTTTTTCCTCAGAAAGTGCAAAAACTCTCTCTGCGGTAACGCTGAATTCCTTAGAGGATGACATAATGAAGTCTTTCGATGGAGTTGTTGTGAGAAGTTCCAGTTGAGTGCTTAATAGCTGGCTTTTCCATTGTTCCCTAGCGTCGTCTAATTTCTTGCTCACGGTCACAAGCTGTATTCCTAGGTCGGTCCTTTTCTCCTTCCAATACTGAGCACGTTCTTCAACGCGACGTATGCCCCATACGTCCACATTATTTTCTCTCGGATGAAACTCAGATAGTATTCTGAAGGCATAGTCATCTCGAATAAAACGAAGTTCTTCAACGGAAATAGTCTTGGGCAGGGATCTGTTTTGGAGCAAGGCTGCCCTAAAAATTATGGTGAAAGACCGCATGTGATGTCGTCACTTTGCTGACAGCAATTCTAATATTAATTAGCTTGCGACACGATTAAGAGAAGGTTTATAAGTAGAAAAATGGAACGTACTATACGATGGCTTTCAACCTCGGTTGTTCCTCCTGGGTTTATCAACGCCATCCAAGCACGTAGTGTTTTTACTACAGCTTGAAAGCGCGTCAGGGATACAAGAGAATCGTAGCTATTAATCGTATTTGTCTCAAAATCAACACAGGCTAAACTCCAATGCTCACTTGGTTCCGTGTGGTGTAGTGGTAACAAAAATGTCTTTGTCGAAGTGTATTGCACCTTAAATCGCTGGATCTTTTGGTGTGACCAAGTATGAGACCCTAGTTCGAAGGAGTCTAAGACTGCTATTGCACCGTTGCTCCGTCTCCATTCGTACTGTAACGATATGTTAACGGCGGAATCGTTGAGTCTCTCGCTTCCCATGAGTATCCTGACCGCGTCACGTTTCATAGCGTTGTCGTCCCTACAGCTAGGGGCGTCCAAAATATGGATTGGACTTTGGGTGTTTGAATCGGCGGCGCTAGGTAGTGGGTTGCTTGGGGATGCATCGACCTTTTCCAAGGGTTCAGATGACTCAAATGTCGTTGTTAAGGTCTTAACCTCCAGCCTGCTCTCCTGAGAATTGGATGGGCTTTGATCTGCCTCATTTGGCGGGTTGTTAGAATCTGACATGGGGCCTGGGCTAAACGCTACGTCACTTGGCTGCTCCTGATACCCATCGAACGAGTTTGGCTCCGTGTTTAGAATCACCTCTCTTGCATCTGTTGAATCTATTCTTGATATTCTTCGTTTCTTTAGTCTTTGCGAAGGTACATTTCCGAGACTACCACTTGACTTTCCCTTGAAGTTGCTCTGGGGTTGCCCTGTGGAATCTATAGCATTTTTTGGAGACTGTATAAGGTCTGAGGATACCGACCAGTCGGCTCCTAGCACTTCCGCTAGTGCCGTCCGACCTATTTCTGGCGACGGATGTGATTCTCCCTGGGAGCGCCTCGGAACGTCTCCCAAATCAGACAAGGTGAGTTTCAACGTTTTTGGGGTGTATCGTGCGCTGGATGATTGACGATTTTGTATCCGTTTCTGTAATTCAACCCTAGCTTCGTCTACGGGCCACTCAACAGTCCACTTGATTAAACCGTTGAGGAAGTCCCTAGAAGGACTATGTGGCCAGGCAGTGCCAAATCGCAGGTAAAATTCGGACCCCCACTTGGCTTGGACGAGGCGAAGTTTACGCAGTCGTCGTTTCCACTCGGGGCTCATCTTCGGTCCGTCGAAGTTGTGAGCTAGCGTATCGTAGTTATTGAACCCCAGGGGTAAATGGAAACCATAAAGACATGCTATTTCAAATATTGAGTTCCTGAACCTGACTATCCCTGGCAAGTTTTGAGCGAACGATTCAGCAGCGGCCGCAAGAGGCAATGAAGTAATCGATTCCAGTAGATTCACCATGAATTCGTCAAGTTGCTCTGCGTCGTCTTTGCCGTATTGCTCTGCCATAGATAGGTCTTCTCCACCATGATCATCGATATCCTCTTTTCTAGGCTCTGCTTCCATCTTGCTTTGTAGGTTGTGCCAATTTTACAGGACCTTTTGGAATGGTCCTATAATCCCGATGCCCATTAGTATTTTTGAACCATCAACGATGAGTTGGAGATGGGGGGGTTAGTACCAAAGGAAAATTTACAGTGACGTTAGAACAGCGATCAGAGCTCAAGGAACTCAAGAGGATCGGGTGGGTGTATCCTGAAAGGTTGGATTTGAGGAATACGAACCCTTGTTGTAATATCAGGTGAAATACAGGTTAAGTTGAAGTGGCCGAGGATAAATAAAGTCAGCGGGGACGAACAAATACAATCATTAAGTTCTGAAAAAGATAAGCGCGACTTCAACCGCCAAATAAGGTATTTGGCGGCTAGGACAGAACGTATGCAATCCCAGCCCAGGCCAGTTGTGACTATCACTACGCGCCACAGAGAGATAGAGAAATCGTCTAAAATCCCAAGCGAAGATCAATCGTAAAGGTTACCCAGAGGCGTCGACCATGAGGCACCGTCACTTACGCCACAACCCTCACTATGCAGACAACCCCACCATTAATACACGTTGGCATGGTTTGTTCTTCCCCTTTTGAGATGCCGCCAAGTGAACTAGGCAGCCTAGTTTTATAGTACGTATATTGCCAAGTACACTAGGCATTGCCTATTATAGTACCTACAGTTGCACATCACAGTTCAGTACTTACTACGTGCACTTGGTTGGTTAGGTGGCTTCATTATGCTTGAAGAGCCTCCCCATGTTACTTTTCTGGAAATGAGCCAGAACGATGTAAAATTGCATACTACGGACTATTCTTCCCATAAAAATTGCTGGCATAATAAAACACCCCAAACCTAAACTCGCCTTATGGAATGCATTGCTTCCTTGCCAATTCAGTACAGTAGAGTGAGGAGAAACCATCCACGCTCAAATATACATATGCTCTCCATAAGACCTCCATACGCACTGCAGAAGACCATGGACATATTTTCGTGATGCGCTGTTATCACAACATGAAAACCTGAGATAGGGCTGTATATCAGCTGGTTCTGAGATGTGCTTGAATTCCATGGCACATAAACAATGGAAGGTATTTGAAGTGTGACGAGGCGGGTCGTTGCAGTTGGCAGGTTCGACACCTTCCCGCGTTGACCCACCGCGCAAAGACCTTTGTCATTGACAATCAGCGCGGTAGTACATAGTAGCGTGGACCCAGTTGTACTTGCACAGACCCTGGATGGAAGCTGCATGGAAGCTGCATGGAACCACTACAGGCCTTGCGCCGTGGACCCTGTGGCGATCATCAAGTAAAGAGTGGGGGGCGGGGTGAGTAGACTACGTCGTTAAGACATGACCAGAGGGTTGGCGACGGCGACGGTAATTGAAAACACACCTAGATCATCGCAATCAAAGGCGGGACCTGGGATTCTTGCGGTAGTCTTGCGTATGGGTTTGGTTATTGAACGGATTACAGTGATCGGTGGCTACAGGTATACTAGGCCATAACTGGACTGCCTACGTTGGCTGGCCTCTTGTATTTGTCGTTGCCCGTTCTTCTAGGTCTTCCCAGCCACCTTGGGCAGGTGATATGCATTGCGTGGTCTACGAATTGAATTAGAGGAGGAACAATAAAGAGACAGATTTATAAGAGTAGTCAAAGCATAATTTCGACGGAGAGTTCACTTACCAGTTGCTTTGTGGATGATGATGTAGTTAAACAAAAGAAGAAGCGATAATAGTAAAGAAGAAGCAGGCAAAACAAACACAGTGGAAAAACAAATGGGCGAGTGCCAACACAAATAAGCCACTCTTATCAAGAGCAGCTAAACAGTAAACAGCTTGGGCTGGAAAGGGGAGATATTTTCACAAGCCCATCACGTGTGTGTATCATGTGTAAGTGTCACGTGTAGACATCACGTGCAGGCCACGAGGTGAGCGATGTGAGGAGGGTCGTTGGGCCCAAGGCAGTAATATAATTTCTCTGTATCGATTATGCGCTTCCTACGCAATGTCCTTGACGGAAGGCGAGATGCCCGGTGCATTCATCCTCATTTAAGTTTGCACGACCACTCTAATTCTCGTTTCCGCATTGGAATTCCTACAGATCCGAATATATCATATATATTAGATGTAAGCCAGCTGCGCACTCGATTTGAGCGGATGCGCAGCAGTCTGGTGTTGGGCGGGCTGTGGTTCCTGTAGCTCTGTTTGGAGATTCGAGGATTTGCCGGGAACGCCAAGGAATGAGCCGTGGTGGGTGGGGCGGTCCACTGGCATCCCGTTCGGCAGAACTGGCTCGGCCGTCAGGACTCAAGGCCTCCCCAGGAATCACCTATATATGTACGTAGACTATTTAAGATAGTTAAACAATTCTTATTGCTTTTAACTTATATACTCTATATACTGTATTGGCTGTGATACCCGTCGGCGCTGTTGCATATTGGGAGCTTTGGAGAACCAGATGATATCACTCGATTTGGGTGTTGAAGCAACCGTCGAAACCGCCACAGCCGCCACAACTCACCATGTCCACGTCCTGGCTATCCCAACACCGATATACGGAATACCGATTTTTATAAACGCATTGATCCCCTCGTGGCAAGCATGGCTGAATACTATGATAATAACATTGATTATTGTGCAAAATTCAACTACAACCTATGTGCTCGTGTATTACATGTGGGAAAAACAGAGTAAATAAATTGGATTTGGGAAATTTTTCTACTATATAGTAGTACTGTACATAGAGGACAATAAATTGCGCAGGCGCTTGATTTATTCCCAGCAAAATGGTCGGCCGTCGTAAGGTTACGGCGGCATGTGACTTTCATCCAATCCACATCACAAGATCCGCAAGTGCTTTTCCTCCACCCAGCTACATTGCGATAGTCCATGCTTTCGCAGAGATATGGAGAGCTTTGCCAGAATCATCGGATCCATCTTGGTCGCCTCCCACAGTCGTAGGAAGAAAGTGTGATATTATCATAGATTTTCTCATTAGCATGATTGACATGGATATATTTGCATTTCTCTTAGCCATCTAAGTTTACTCTTATGTCTTTAGTAATCTGTGGCTGGCTATCCAAGCCAGCCTTCCCCCTCCCTCTGCCACCTTGACTACCGTGTAGCGCTATCACAGAAAACTCCAGGCGTCGTACTGTACATAGATACATTCGTCGCGCATACGGCGCTTCTCAAGCGTGACCTTGATTCTGCCGAGATAACCCTGGCCTCCCCGTCCGCCTCCACAACGGCAGAATCACAATACTCCGCTTGGATGCCCATTCAGTGACAGCACTGGGTCGATCAGACCGCCAGAGGGTTTAGTAGAAGACCTTGATCGTGCGCCGAGTATTGACGTTATGTTGCCATGGACAGACAGATATTTCCCTTTCACGGCCAGCCGCGGACACATATCCCGCTCCATCATCCATCGCCAGTATGTGGACATCATCAAATATGTGTGCGAATGGAAATCATTTACTGACACAAATGCGCAAAGCAGTGTTCCATCTTAGAATCAAAAGATGACAAGCACTTGACGGAGAACTGAGACTTGGAGGATGAATCACACCGACCGGAATGAACCCGACTGTACTGTCGCTCTCCGGATCTCACGCCCTCTTACCACCCACTACATCTCAGGTGCCACTTATATCGAGTCTACAGACAAATGCATTTGCGAGGATCCTTAAAGAAGCAACCGCATTGGGGGGGGGGCAAAGGTTACACTTCAATGCGCAAAGGAAAAAAGATCTCATACTAGGTTACGAATTCAATATTCCCAAAGTATGCAGATAACTCGGCAGACCGACTTCGCCCCAGCAACCAGTTATATCCCCAGCATTCTCCAGCCGCCTCTTGACGCACGCACCCACGAACAAATCACTCAATCGCACAGGCTCCTTTGGAGCGAATGTTTCTCTTAAAAGAAGCAGACAGTGGCAAGGCACGTCACAGCTTGTCTCATCTGTTGCCAGGCTGACGGCTTGTAT
Source organism: Pseudogymnoascus sp. WSF 3629 (assembly GCA_001662585.1). Lineage (NCBI taxonomy): Eukaryota > Fungi > Ascomycota > Leotiomycetes > Thelebolales > Thelebolaceae > Pseudogymnoascus > Pseudogymnoascus sp. WSF 3629. The sequence continues at coordinate 39,123 of KV454681.1, forward strand.
ATCAATCATCTCGAGCTATTTCGCTCCCAAGCCTCTCCTCGACTTTCTCAAGGAACACAATCTATACAGAAGCAACGGCCATGATGTCCTTACTCATAACCGCTTCCAATCAGTTCTCCAAAGCCGACCTAAGGCTCGAAGAATACTCCAACTCATCAACACAACTCATTAACCAGGTAGTATAGTACACCTTCAGGTGCTTGCTCTTTGGGTATTTCTCACAAAAGACGCACACAAACGTTGCATAAGAAAACAGATGCTCACCTGTGCAGCACTGCATCCTCACGGAGGATCTCCTTCCACGCGGTATATTCAGAAAGACGATCTCGCCTTCAAATGCGAGCTGCTGGACGGGGATGGAGTGAAATGCTCCTCTTGAACACCCCCTACAGGTTCAGCCTCCGGTTCCTTAGGCCTCCTCCCTAGCGTAGGAAATTTCATCATCTTCTCTTGAACTTTCTTGCTTGTTGCCTTGCGAAGTGTTGATAGCCTGTCCCTTCTCCTCTGCGGCCGGGCGGCAGCACGCTGGGCAGCACGCGTGGTGAGATAGTCCTCAACCAAGTGCGGCGGGACCTGTCGGTGAATGTCTAGACCCTCATGCTGATCCTCGCTCGGGCTTGCGTTCTGATCTGCGTTCTGACTCACGATCGGGCTTGCGTTCTGACCCACGTTCTGGTCTGCGTTCTCACCTGCATTCTGGCTCGCATTCTGATCATCGTTCTGACCGTCGTTCTGACCATTATTCTGGCTCACTGCCTGGCCCACGTTCTGGGCTGAAGAGGCAGTAATGGGGGATGGGACAGCTCGACCTACCAGAACGGCGGGGCGGACGGCGGCAGCAGCAGCCCGGGCACGATTAGCCCAGATTATTGCTTTGACTGGGGCAGCAGCGGCCTTGTTGATAGCTAGGGTTTGGAGAGGGACCTTGAGGCCGAGATTCCCAAGAACCCTTGCCTGATAAGCCTTCGTCTGGACCAGGATGCGCCTCGATCAAGCCCAAACAGGTGACTGTCACAACGGCGAGTGGACGACCCGTAATTCAGACAATATGTCTCACACCACCCTGGCCCTATCCAGTCTCCACCTCCCTGCATACAATCGGCCCAGCCGAGGCCTCTGTGTCATCCGCGCCATGAATTCTCACACGCACGAATTGGAACTGTCAGGTTGATGCGGCACACTCGCAAATCCGGCGCAATACTTCCAGACATCTCCAAACGGACTTACCGTCTTACCACCCGCACAGCTTTGTGTCAATGTTGATGGCACAAGTCACCGTTCTCACGCTCCATTTTTATACCACCAACGCCTCGATCTGGCGCCTTCGCCCACCGCAAAATTGATGTTGGCCTACTTCGCCTCTATCCTCATCACCATATCCTCTCCACCAATCAGTTGGTCTGTCCACCCCATCCTCCAACTTATCTCCAATGATGAAAGCGCCAGGGAGGACAGCTTTAATGACGTGATCGGTATTACGGAAGCGAGCTTTAATGAGGCAACGGAGGCAGCCGATTTGGCATGCGGCCTTATCCCTCATCCCATTGGGCGAGTGCAATCGCAACAAAGCCAGCGCAAAACCAAGGCATCATAATTCGACATGTGTTAAAGTGAGCACCGGCGAGTGGACAGACCTTATCACTGGTGGCGAGAGCAACGGGCGCAGTAGGCAAGGAAGGGGGCCGATATCGATAACTCGTATTCCGGTGGATCTTCGAGTTGAAGGTGCAAGAGAAGGACGGCGTTACAGGGTTGCGAGGTCAATTCGCCCAAGTGTGGGAGCAGCGAAGAATGTTCCTACAGCACCCGATACCACTCAAGCTGGAGAAAGAGACCGGCCGGCAAATTGATGTGGAGTGTCGATCGCATGGAATGCAGGACTTGTTGGTGGGGCGAGGAGCTACGGTGAAGACTTGATGGGCAGCAATGGTGGTGACAGGCAATGGATGCGGGCGAGTGCGTCGGCGTGAGAGGGAGTCGGTGTCATTGTTATGCCTATCAGTATTTACTGTCCCCAATCAGAGAGAGGAACTTACACTGAGTAGACGGCTTCTCATTCTGACGGGGCAATAGATGGTCTCCCAGGGGCTCCAGGTCACGGCGGCCGCCGCGTGGTATGACACCAAACGCGTCGCCTTCAAAGTCCATTGTGTTGTGGAGCAAGAACCGTGTGTCTCTATGCAGTTATGGTAGCAAGCATGTGGCCTACAAGCCATGAACACGGACATTCAATAACGCGCGAATCTTTTCCAGAAACAGGCTTTGAGGGCGCATGGAGTTTTGTCATCTCCGCCTATCCATGTGGTGAGCGACAGTGGCATGGCATGAGCGTTTGAGGACTGATCAACTTTGAATGTCGTGTGCTGGGGAGTGTGGGACTGAGAGGAGACTGGTGTGACGGGACTTTGCTGAGTAGGGACGGGAGTGATGCAGTGGGTGGAAGCAAGCGGGGACAATACGGCCACATGCAATATCCTGAACATTCCATCACACACCACGTGCCTACGTCGGAGAGGGTAGGTAGATGGGGCAAGAATTCATGTTGTCCAATGCGCGCAAGGCATCATGGGTCGGGACATGGGCGGCTACGGTCACGAGAGGGGATTTTTAAGACGTTAGCGGGTCGTTGCATGAGTCTAGAGATGGCGGTATCATAGGCCAGGGAGAAGTGGTGTCACAGGTCTGTGACTAGGATGGGAATGGTGGTGGTTGGTATGAGTATATTCAGCACAGCAGATGGATGCTAGAGAAGGTATGGTAATCATGGGGGGAAGCACGATGACCTCTAGTTTACTAGTGGCATACATCCCTTTGTACGTTAGCAATCAAAAGACTACCTCATTCGGTTACATTATTACTCAGAGCCTCTAGGTGTAACTAACCCTCTTGTCTGTTGTGGTGAAGGCGTTGATAATGATTAATACCTGTAACTTGGAAAGGCATTATTCGATAATAAGGTAAGAGGCACGACTCAACCAAATAGGGGAACCTCTCACCCGTATGACTTCAATATTCTGCAATTTCAATATAAATACAGTACATAGTAATTTCGATAGACAATTCAGTCACACATTCACATCGTACGAAGGCATTTGTTCACCGACCAGCATATTCTTCATATTATTTCTGACTGAGGATGCTGCGTCATGTCACACAACACGCTCGAGAGATTTTGTTAGCCCCTATTCCATCCACTGTATCCGCTGCTGGGTGGACCTGGGTCCTCCATTACCCGCAATGACGGAATGTTTCCACTTGACGGCAACGCCAAAATGGGAGTCACCCAGACAAGCCATCATTTGAAGTAACGTCATGACTGCATCCGATTCTTCTTCTGAATATGGCCGCCGGGGGCTGCCTCTCCTGGTGACTACAATACTCTTCTCCTACCGTCGACTACCCCGCCCACCACACTGCTCACTATCCTCCCTATCCGCATCACAACAGCTGGCCATGGCAGTGGAGGTCGAGTCCGCTAAAACCACTAACAGAGGTGATAGTGGCATTTCGATGACTACCATAAAATCGATTGTGGCCCTGGTTCCACCGCCACAACCAACGCAGAGGGGCTTTCAGCAAATATTTGGAGTCGCTGTGCTTGGTCCACAACAGTTCTGTCGCAATCACGCCACAATCAGGACGGGAGGAGGAACGGTAAGTATATTTTATACCCAATATCGAGCGAGTCATGCGAATCACCAGGAATACAAAGATCCCCGTAACGAGGCCAACAACGTGATTGGCGCAGCCTATCGCAAAGACACCTCGACCGCCTGAATGGGTGGCTATGTGGCATTTAGTTCTCACCCTATGGAGAATTCGATGCGAGAGCAAGGGGAAGGCACCATCTGTGTCCCGCCACCCACCTCTCATATGCACTCCATGGCGATTCCCTCGGGGGTGCCGCCACTCGGGGCGGGGTTTCAATCACAGTATATGTCGACGAGGCTGGCGAGAGTATTGGGGGTGGGGGGATGAAGTCGCTTCAGCTAATGGTGTGAAATGCGGCGGTCGAAGGGCATGGAGAATCTCAATAAGACGTGCCGTTCCAGGATAATTGTGGTGGACTTGGCATCATAGGCGGTTGGCATCTTCCACGTCAAAAAGATACGGATATGACCGGGACTCGGCAGAGCTTGGAGATGTAAACCAGTCCGCGGCGTTGACCTCCCCCTTGGCGTCTTCTATACTTTCACGAAACCTCCTTCCCAAACTCCAACCCGGTATCATCTGTGGGCTTTTTGGTACCCGCTCCTGGATAACGATGAGACAACCATGTGCCCGTCTATTATGTGCAGGCGGGTTGGTGAGTTCGCGCGACCTGTTTTTTCTTCCTTTTTCTTTTTTTTTGGGAGCAGACAGGACAATAGGAACGGGGCGGCGTAGGCTGTGGACTTCGCCAAGGTATCAGAGATCATGCAGACTGCGATAATTAGTATTCCAAATAACAACGGTTGGTGTGTCTTTAATTTGTGCGGATTGGACCCGAGTAAGACAAGATGCACAGAAATCACTGCGATTTACACAGTAGGTTGTACTGAAGGTGTAACACAGAGCCAATCCTTATAATCCTTCCAAATCATCGAGAAGGACAGTTGTGTTGGATATTTGGAAAGAAAGATGAATCTGTTGCTTGAAATAATATAAGGCAAGCGCTGTCCAGATAAAAACTTTAATCCTCTAAATAATTTCAAAATTTACTCTACAAAGACCACTACATCTGTTTCAATATTACTGCTTCAGATAGCAATCCTATATTCAAAGGTTGATTAAATACAACGTAATGAAGCTCTCTATTGTTGCTCTTGCAGCTATTGCCCTCAGTGTGATGGGTATGCCGATCCAGGATATATCTAAGCAGATAGAGCAGAGAGAGGTATGCCTTTTACAGACCTTTAACGTGGAGCTTTATGACTATAGCTTGCTGATGTAATGTGGTTGGCATTAGTGTGTAAGTTCCCTCTAACTGAGAAGAGACATTAGGTGATGCAGCTCGTTGATATTATGTGGTTGGCATTAGCCGGTAAGCCGTCCCTCTAACATTAAATGATGCAGCTCACTGATGTTATGTGGTTGGCATTAGATTGTAAGTCATCTTTCCAATCAAGAAAAAACATTAGGTGATGCAGCTCACTGATGTTATGTGGTTGGCATTAGTTTGTAAGTTGTCCATCTAACTGAGAAGAGACATTTGATGATGCAGCTCGCTGATGTTATATGGTTGGAATTAGAAGGTAAGTCGCCCCTCTAACTGAGGAGAGACATTAAATGATGCAGCTCGCTGATGTTATGTGGTTGGCATTAGGGTGTAAGTTGTCCCTCTAACTGAGAAGAGATATTGGGTGATACAGCTCACTGATGCTATGTGGTTGGCATTAGATTGTAAGTTGTCCCTCTAACTGAGAAGAGATATTCGGTGATACAGCTCACTGATGTTATGTGGTTGTCATTAGATTGTAAGTCATCCCTTCAATTAAGAAGAAACATTAGGTGATGCAGCTCGCTGATGTCATGTGGTTGGCATTAGGTTGTAAGTTGTCCCTACAACTGAGAAGAGACATTAGATGATGCAGTTTGCTGATGTTATGCGTTTGGGCATTAGTGTGTAAGTCGTCCCTTCAACTGAGAAGAGATATTAGGTGATGCATCTTGCTAATGTTATGTGCATTAGGGGGTAAGTCATCCTTCCAACTAAGAGACATTGGATGATGCAGCTTGCTGATGTTAGGCATTTGGCATTAGCCTTGTAAGTCTCCTAATTGAACAAATTTATGGCTATGCCCCCTGACTCTGGTAATGTGAACATCAGCGAGCGTAGAAGTAAGTTGCTATAAGTTCTACTGGCAATGTGGTTGTGCTCAAGGTACGTTTCTTCTGCGACTCTAATCTCTTGCTTCAGCTTAAACATGTTAGATATAAAAATAGGCAGAGGAGTGAAAACTATTGTGCAACAGGGAAGGGAGGATGTAGACACATTTCGCTATTGGTCACTCTATTGTCACTCTTGGCGCAGTTTTTCCTACGGGTTTCCTGCGTCGCTTGCGCAAATGCGGGAGTGTACTTGTGATCAAAACAGTTTAAAATGGCATTATTTCTCTCAATGCTTGTGTAAATGTGCAGTGACATGATCTACCATCAAGTCAGCCTTTCCCTATAGGATTGTCTAAAAAGTGGAGCTGACCCTTTTCGAGAGAGTGTTTGAGAGGAGCCACTTTTGAAAATAACTATAGCTTTGCTATCAGATACGCTTAAACAGTGCCTCAACGCAATGGTCAATAATTGATTAATGAGCTAAGATACCTGTAAGGTTCTACGGTGAGTCTGGGCTTGTCAGGGGTAGGCTTCACGGTCACGTAACTACAACGAAAGGTGTAGTCTGTGATCTCAGTAAAGTCTGCTATTGTTGTGAAGCTACAGAGTGAAGCTATATACAGGTGGGTGCCCACGTGACTCTGTGGTGCCTGCCTCAACACCACCCGTCTGGTCCGTGAGACCCAACATGCCCCCCTAGTGTATGCCGAGTGTCTGCACGAGGAGAAAATGAGATCCCTGAGGTAGGGACAACGGTCTCTATGTTGGATGTAATGTAGGGCGGCGTAGAAAAAGCACGGAGCCCATGGCTAAAGCGAGGAGTAAAAGCCGAATGGTCGTAAGAAGCAACATAGTGAAAATATCGTCATTCCAACTTGTAGGCTGGAGTAGGTAGACACGGTCAGCGCCCTTGTTGCTCAAATGCATAGATCAATAAGGGTACATCTTGAATTAGATTAGTAGCGGGTTCCTAGGAAAGCTCGTCATATCTGAACCATTTCACTTGGTATTCAACAGAGTGCTTGTGACGGCGTTTAGAAAGGATCTTTTCTATGATATATTTGTCGACTAGGGTCCTGTCTTTAGTATTAGCGCGTAAAGGGCTAGGAGGTAACATAGCAGCCCGTTAGAAGGGATCGGGCACTACTGGCTCTAAGTGTTCAATCGATATCACGGGGTGGGTTCTGGCCATCTAAGCGGGGAGTTCTATCTCATAAGCAAGGGGTCCCACAGGACGGATCACCTAGAGAGGCCCTAGCTGTGTAGTAGAGAGTTTAGTAAACCCTTGAATGTAGTAACCCGGCTCGTTAAGTGGCGCGAGCCGTAGATACACGTAGTCCCTAAAGCGTGGTAGGGAGCGATCCCCATCATAATAGAGTTTCATGCGAGCTTAGGCAAGCGCGATGGCATTAGACGCCTCTTTGCAGAGCTCTTGCCGTGTTGCAAGAAAGTCAGTGGCCTCTGTAGGCGCAGGCGGCTGGTTGACGAGAACGCTGCGTGGAGGGCGGCCATATAAGAGGTCGTACGGCCTTTGGAGAGTTGTGGCGCTAGCTGTCGTAAGGATGCAATATTGTAATACTAGGAGCTAGTCCTCCTAGGTAGATTGGTCAAGGCGGCTAGCGAGGAGACATCGCAAGGCGTGTTCAACAGTTTGGTTAGTCCGCTCAGCTTAGCCATTTGCCTGTTGATGGTAAGCAGTGGTAAACGCGAGTTGGGTTCGTGAGTGTTTAAAGACTGCTCTCTAGAAAGCAGATGTGAACTTTGGGTCCCTATTAGAGATTATGACGTCTGGTAGCCCCTAAACTAGAAAGACAACACGGAAATATTCTGTGGCCCATTAGGGCGCGTCCTAGTCAGAGCAGCCTGCGAGGAGAACCACAGCCTTTGAGAACTTGTCTGTAATGATGAGTAGGGCGTTATGGCCTTAGTAGACGTTAGGAGTCTAGTGACGAAATCCATACATACTGTGGCTAGTGGCACAGGTGGACTCTCAATGGGTTGCAGGAGTCCGCGGTGTGGGCGTCAGAGAGGTTTAGCTTGACGGCAGACTGGACAGGAAGAAACATAGGCTAGAACGGCCTGCTTAAGCTGTGGGACAAAGACCTGCCGTCATAGGAAGTCGTATGTTTGCCAAACTCCCTCATGGGCCCTCATATCGTGAGCGAGCCGCAAAGCCTTAGGGACGCACACGGCTAGGAGACATAAGCAGTCTAGCCCTACGTGGTCACAGAAGGTCATGAGCTTAGTGTTAGGATCAATAAGGAATGACTCGAAGCTGGTGACAGGGCCATTTGGATGGTTCTTAGTATCATCTAAGGCGCGTTGTAGACGCCTATAACATTTGCCAAGAGCCTTGTTAGTCAGCAGGGCTGTGACGACGCGATGTTTAAATGCCTAGTCTAAGTGGACAGACAGAGTCGTCTTAGAGTCGTTAGGTGGCAACTCCTAGGTTGATTTTTCGAGGTCGCTTGCTATAGAGACTGCCGTGATGTGAATAGCAACTTCAGATATGACTGTGGTTAGAGATGAGGGTTCTGTGAGTAGTTGGGATAGACCGTCAGCGTTCTAGTGCAACTTTCTAGCGCGGTGGCGAATGGTCATACGGTCTTGATATTGAGCGAGAAAGAGCCGCTAGTTGGCGAGTCGCGACGACCAGTTGCCTTTCAGGGGTCCCTAGTCGTGAAAAGCGTCGCGTATGGCCTAGTGGTTGGTCACTACCTCTATAGGTCCCTAGTCGCAAAATTAAGGTAGCTTTTGCAGGGCCTAGACGAGGGCTCCTATCTCTAGCTCTGTTAGCCAGTAGTTCTGTTCCGTGGGTGTGAGGGCTTTAGAAAGATAGAGGATGGGTCGTTCGATGCCGTTCGCGTTAAGTTGATGGAGGGCTGCACCAAAGCCACGCTCGTGAGACCCGTCTGTGTAGAGGATAAACCCCCTATTAAAATCAGGGTACGCGAGCGTTAGTGCTAAGCACAAGTGGTCCTTTAGGTCTTGCCATGCCTCCTTACACCGTTCTGTAAGAGTGGCATCTAACATGAGCTGGTTGATGTCTACCTTGTTAGCATGGTGCGCGCAGGGTTGTCGCTTAACAGGGGCGCCTTTAAAACCACGAGTTTTGAGTTCTTAGAGCAGGGCGACTAAGGAGGCATAAAAGGGCACGAATTTCCTATAATAGCCAAAGAACCCAAGAGCAGTCTCGAGCTATGGAAGGGACGTAGGGAATGCTAGGTTGCGGATAGCTCGCGTCTTCTCTTGTAGCGTCAACAAGCCTAGGCGTGATACTGTGTGGCCGAGTAGTTGCACTAATGGCTAGGCAAAGTTGCACTTAGCTAAGTTAAGAGTGATGCTAGAGTCCTTAAGGAGTGAGAGGACGACCTTGAGGTCCTAGAGGTGCCGTTTAGGTGTTAGAGAGAAAACAATGATGTCGTCAATGTAGACGGCAACAAACTTCCACAAGTATGCACGGAACAGCTCTTCTATGTGATGTTGAAGGAAGCTCGTAGAGACTGCTAGTCCTATGGTAGCTCGTGTAAGACGTTCGTGCCCATGGTAGGCTGTTACAAAGGCTGTTTTCCATCAGTCCTCGTGGGCTATCAGCTGTTGAAAATAGCTCTTAGTCATGTTAAGAGCAGAAAAGATACTACTGCTGCTAAGGGCTTGTAGTACTATGTCTTGTCGTGGTAACAGGTATGCGTTAACGTAGAGCTCAGCATTAACCTTTCGTAGGTTGACGACCACGCGTGGTTTCCCATCCTTGTAAACGACGAACGCTAGAGATGCTGCTAGCAACGGTTGGCTAAGCGGCACTGGTTCCACGACTCCAGCCATCCGTAGGGGGTCTAGTATAGTATCCATGGCATCTTCGTCTTTCTTTAACAGGTTGTATAGAGCCTAGTAGAGACGTGCGAGGCTAGCGTTAGGCTTGAGAGGAATGGGCATGTTAATGCCATCCGTGAAACACCCAAGTTCAGACCAGAAAAGGCGGCCGTGGTAGTCGATGATTTGCTGTACCTAGGCCTGGTAGTCTAGGCCCTAGTGGGCAGAAATGTTAGGGATCACCGTGTCGTTAGGAGGTGCTAGTGAAGGTGTCACGAGGAAAGGGTGTCCCTTCTCAAATGCATTGTCAGATTCCACGAGTGGCGGTAGGCCTTAGAAGACCTCCGCGAGTCCTAGGAAGGCTGAAGCTGTCATGGGGGTACGTGCTAGGCACGGCTTAAGGATCCCTAAACGTTAGCCGGCCATGATGTGTATAGGTGCCTCGCTGAAATTGGCGTATGGGATCCTCGCAGTTTGATGGTTCGCGACTCCCTGGATGAGAGAGCTGAACACGTCGAGAGCGAGGTCAACTTGCGCGTGAGGTGACACTAAGTATCCCTCTGAGCGTTATGGTAAGTCATGATGCTTGACGCGGATGTTCCGCCCCTCGCCTAGTAGGACGGTAACGGCCTTAGTAGCGTAAAGCATAGCACGCTTGCGCCGTTGCGGGAGAGCTTGTGAAAGGACTTTGAAATGGTGGGCTACAGGCGACACGAGGTGATCTGGGGCTCCTGGTGATCCCCACTGGATGTTAAGACTGTGACCCTTTAGGAAAGGCACGCCAAGCAGAAGTGGGCACGCGAGGGAGTCCACTAGGTAGACCTGCGTGGGGAAGATAGAGGTGACGCCCTCAGTTGACTAAAGGGTCACAGGGAGTTCAATATAAGATGTTGCGACTAGCCCTGAGACACTAATCCCGCGAAGCTAGATGTAGTGTTGTGGCGACAGTTGGACACAGTCGATGTGCAAAAAATATTTCTAGTATATGTCTTCTCTAAGCAAGCAAATGGGGGCGCCTAAGTCGGCACAAAATTCAACAGCAGTCTACGACGCCGTACGACAAACTCCCCTTAAGTTTGAATATAAGAACTAGACAGGACCCTGTGATAAATCAGTAGCAGTAGCGATCGTAGGGCTAGAAGGGAAGTAGTGGTCTGCAAGTGTGACTGTGTAAAGATATGGCGAAGCGACAGGCGATGGTAAGGATGCTAGGGTAGATTCCAAAATCGACGGTGTAGCAGTGCAGTTCCCCCCTACTGCCCCGCTAGGCAGTTTTCCGCGCCTTCGAGTGGATCGGCGTGAGGGAACTCGTTACCGTCGTCATTAAATCCCATTAGGTCCTCGTCAGGCGGAGCACTATTAGCTTCCGCGTAGTACGCACGCACCGCTAGCACCGTTAGGGCTCCTACAGGGCGAGGCAAGTCCTTGGCCACTACGCGAGCAGCTGCAGCAACGTGACGAGGGTGCTTGGAGCAGTTAGGGTCGATATGGTCTAACGACCCACAGTGGGTGCAGGGGTAGCGCGGAGGGGCAGTGCGACGTGCAGCTGCTAGAACTGCGGCCGTCTCGTTAGGCGGCCCTTCAAGAAGTTGGCGTGTGATGCCTGCCGTTGTGGCGAGCTGCTCAGTGGTGGTAGCTTGAGCTGTCGCGGCGCTATATGCAGCGTACTAAGGCGTCGCTAGAGTATCGAAGCGCCTACCCATGTCGAATCGGTCGCGGTCGCGCGGTTGAGGGCGGGAGGCAAAACAGGCCTAGATGAGGCTCTGGATGGAGGCCTGACTCTGCTTCCATGCCCTGTAAGAAGTCGCAGACTACGTGATGACTTAGGACTGGAAGTCCGCAAGAGTGTTGCCTGCTGCATAGAGGCGGACGTCTCATGCAAGCTCAGGATCGAGGTCACGGTGCATCCTACGCACCATGGTATCTTCTGACGTTTCGCCAGCCTCTCAATATAGCTAGACCTTCTGAGACAAGAATTAGCAGACGGACAGTGTATCTTCTTTAGCGAAAGAATGTCATAAGGCATTAGCCTTTGCAAGCACTTCAGAAATGTTAGACGAGAAACGAAGGCGTAACTGGTCAATCTACATGTCGAGCGAATCGTCCATGTCCTCTAACAAGGACTAAGGGAGCCCATCCATCCATTCTCCCGCGTCGCCTTCCATAGCGAGGGGAAGGTTCGTGAGCACTACCTTCTTAGAGTAACAGCGGGCCATACGTCGTAAGCGGCTAATATACGTAGTGACGGGCAGGGAGCCGTTGAAACTAATGTGTCTCGGTTAGAAAGCCTTAAGGCCAGCTGCAGCATAGTTAAAACCTTGTTTGCGGTCGCGGGTGGATGGCCGTGGCCGGTCCTAGTCTCCACGCGACGTATATCCGCAGTGCCCTAGGGGCGAGAAAGCTCGTGGGATCTCAGGAGTCCTGTTAAGTGGGGGTGGACGGCTTGGCAGCTCGTCAGCGTCGTCGTCATCATCTGGTGGTCCTTGGTGAAACCGCTCTATGATGCGATGGAATAGATCAGGGAACTTCGTAGGGCTGTACGCTCCGTAGACCTGTTGTTGGGCCATAGTCTGAAATTGGTTGCAGCGACGTCGTGGGAGCATAGAGAGGGCCGCCTTAGCTGCCGCATAGTCAATGTCGCGAAGTAAGTAGGTGACGGGTCGGGGAGCATGACCCCCCTCTGCTTCCTAGGTTGCCACGAGAATAGCGGCGTCACGGACATAGTCGTCTCCCGTTAAGTAGGGTTCTACTAGGGGAGGGTCGACGAGGTCAGGGCTCCGTGGGCGCGATGCATCGCGGGGAGTAGGGCCTGCCGTGGCCGGGCCAGACGACATCGTGTGGGACGGTGCCGTTTTGATGGAAAGCCGTATGGCCAGGGCTTCGAGAGTACTGTCCGTGCTGAAGCCAGACGGCGTTAGTGAGGGGTTTTGCTGCCACTCGAGCGGGAGCTGTTCACGTTCGTCACGTGCTTTCGCGATCAGAGGCACGAATTCGCGTTACGGGGTAGTGACGCGCCGTTGGGTTACGGTAGGGCGCGAAGGACCAGAATTGCTAGGGACTGAAAAGGAAGAAAGAGCGAAGCGCCCTGTGAAGACTTTTGAGGGCGCAGGAGTCTTGGCGGACGTAGGTGGCAGTTGAGCTCGAATGAGAGGTGTTGGTGGTTGTGAAACTGCGCTCGGTGATGAAAGCGAGGCTTCTCTTGTTGGCAGCTTAGAGTATGCTCGGCGTCTGGTCCGAAACTCTAGGAAGTCCTAGGGGTCCGTAAAGACGGGTTGAATGAAGGCCTTCGCAGGACTGGGTTGCTCTGAGGTTTTAGCAGCGTCTGTGTGTCTCTGGTGTTTCTGGTCGCCCATTCGGGCTCGAGGCGTGATGCGGTTCGCTGGCTCAGGAATCGGAGTCGAAAGTCGAACAAGACAATTGCTACCATGTAAGGTTCTACGGTGAGTCTGGGCTTGTCAGGGGTAGGCTTCACGGTCACGTAACTACAACGAAAGGTGTAGTCTGTGATCTCAGTAAAGTCTGCTATTGTTGTGAAGCTACAGAGTGAAGCTATATACAGGTGGGTGCCCACGTGACTCTGTGGTGCCTGCCTCAACACCACCCGTCTGGTCCGTGAGACCCAACAATACCGTAGGAAAGAGTAGAGAAGAAAATGAAGTTAGTGAGTGGTTGGAGCATAAGAGTGACAGTTACCATCAACGCTTGTAACTGTAGGTACTCCACAATTTCTGATATAGTAGCTTCTTGTCAACCCTCTGTGTCCAATCTTTACCCTTGTTGAAGTACAACAACAGATGGTAAATAAAAATAGTTCACGAATGGTTTATAATGATGAAAGTACTGATATTACTACGAAATAGGTGAGAGTTTTTATCAGCGGTGACCTATCGCATCCGCTGCGTTGATCTAGAACCAGCCGTTATACGCTTGTCTGAGACCGGTCTTTTGAGGAAAGAACAGCCTGCTGAGTGTCGCCATTGTAGACAGAATATCCTTAGACAGGTGTCTCCAAGCTTCATTTTCCTGGTCGGCTGCCCTATCGGAGCTGAATCCCTCGCCCAGTCATATCTCGTCATCATCGTCCACGAGCTCGGCAGGCTTAAGCATGCCTCCGACCTTTGATAGGCGCTCTCGTTCAGCCGCCTTAGCATCCCGCTGCTGCTGTTCCTTCTCCTCAGCATACAATTCGGTGTTGTCCCCAGCAAACTCTTTCATCTGGATGAGGAAATCACGGATATTTAGCTTGAATCTCTTATAATCACCGGTAAAGTGGAACAGGCCTGTGACAAAAGTTTGGACTTGGACACTAAGTAGTTTCAGTAAAGAAAGACACAGAGTGAGAGAGGGACGTACGGTTTAAGGTGGTTGAAGGCATTCATCAGTAAATTAGAGACAAATTCACTCAAGAAATCGGGGTTGCTGGTTCCGGGAGATGCTTGTCCCTCAGTATAAAGCGGTGCTTGAATCTTGTCAGTCTGGGCGAGGCCAAACAGTGTCAAGAGCAGCATGGACTGTGATTCAAAGCCAGCCTTGTGATCTGCATCTACAAGTACGAAGAAGACGAGCAGTGATTGTGCTAGGATCTATATCAGCAATATTGGTGATCAGTTCACGGCACAGGTTGAGACCAGCGTATTCGACCTCACGATTGTCACACTTGCTTGTCCACAGGCAACAGTCAGTGATATACTTGAATTTTCGACTGTCGAACACGACAAAATCTGTATACAGTCAGTGAATGAAGATCATGACTAGGGAGGAACTTACAACTGAAGCAGTGACGATTGATGACATGAAGGAGGTTGAAACATTCGACTCGGTGCTCTGAGAATTCAGAGGGGTCTTTCTCGATCATTTCCCAGGTGCATTCAAATACGCTATCCATGATCCGGGGAACTTGATCTTCCATATTCGACTAGAGCTCTGTAGAGTTAGCGAGGTGTGACAACAGCAGTTGATACGAAAAGAGTTGGATCTGGAAGATGGGATGCACTATAGAACGATGAGGGGTCAACGTACGGAGAGCTTGTTTATGATTGCTGATATGAGCTTCAGGACTGCGGCATCTCGAGCACTGGGGACATTTTTGGCGTAGTCGTCAAGAACAGCATCGAGAAGAATCGGAACGATTTCGTCGCGAACCTCAATGATGTCTTCTGCTTTCTCAACATAGGTCTCGACGAGTTTAAGAAACTCTTTCTTCATAGTTCTTAACCCCTGAACTCGTGGCAATTTGGTGGCAGAATCACCTAAATTTGGTTACAAATTGCAATGCATCATATATCTTATAGTACTCACCAGCTTCAACAACTGCCGTGGAGATCATTCCACTGACGGCACGATACATGGAAAGCATGTCCATATAGTTCCTGCCAAATTGAGGAAAAAACCAGGCTCCAATCGAGATGCAGGCAGAGATATTAATCTCCATCACATTTTCGACGTTTTTGATAGTATCTGCGCCTTGCAAAGTGTTGGGATTTGCGTTTGCCAGCGCGATGATCTGGTCCCAGGCCTGATTTGGAAAGGCCATCAGCTCCTCAATGAGTCTCTGCTGGGCATGTTTTTGGGCCTGAACAGCTATCATATAACCGCATGCCTCATAGAATGTATGGACCTGCTGTGGCGAAAGATCGCATGTGATCCTGGACATGTTTCTGACAATCTCCTCAATGAACGGCTCTGTTTCACCAGGCTGTAAAGCGACGAACTGCCTCTTGCACGTTCTGGCAATACTGATGAATGTATTGCAAGCCATCTCCTGAACGCCATCGTGCGACTCATGCATGAATTCGAAAAGTTTGTTGGTGACGGTCTTGAGGAATTTCCAGTGGGCCTTTAGAAACCGTGGGTATTGTCCGATGATATACATGATATTACTGGCAACCACGGCTTTGTTGTCTTTGCCTCGCTTCATCTCCGTCAGACCAAGGAGGTCTTTGATGACAGTCACTAAACATCGCTTCTCGGTCTCTTCGTCCATAGCCAAGGAGATCGAGCCGATGGCCCAACATATCGTTGCAGTTGGCCAGGGACCATTCAGACCCATCGACTTGGCGAGCCAGCTTCTCTGACATTATAGTCTCAGTATCCACGACATCAAGATGTGTCAAGTAAACCAAGCATTCCCGGATTGCCTTGTAGAGCTGGATCGTGTCGCTCTCCTTCACAGGCTCCCAAACAATCTCGCCTTCCTCATTTTCGCCAATTAGCACTTCTTCTGGTCGGACCATCCGCTCGATCATGACCAACCTTAGATCTGAAACAATGTCGATGTACTTCTGCATTCGACGGGGATAGTTGGCCAACGAACTTGGGTTTGGAGCACTGGAACTCAAGATACCACTAACACCCATGTTGATAAGAGGGTTCATCTGTCAGTGATGGGCAGAGATTGCATGTCATGGTACAGCTCCTGAACCAGCTTTGTCCAGTATTTTAAGCAGATCTTGAACATCTCTCTGTCCTCGACTTGTGAGATTTGGATAAGATGCAAGTGGGCGTGCGTAAGGTACTCAAGATTTGGGAGATTTTCAATAAGCTGCAATGTGAGTTAGTAGTAAAGGGGGCTAGCTGACCATGAAACTTACGTTGAGATGGAGGGTAAGATAACTACACAGAAAAGACGCGAGGTTCTGGATAAACTCTTGGTCTCTAGGAGGACCCGAGCCGTAGATAGACCTAAGATCTGTGGAGACGGGGATGATCTCTGATATTGTAGTCAGGACGTTCGTGAACATCTGCACGAGCCTCTCATCGTAAACATGCTGCTGGCCGGTCTCCAGACTACCAATTTTGGTCAAACACTTCAAGGTGACATTTCTAAATACTAGGATCGGTAGAAAACGTGTCCGTAGAAACTCGATGATAGAAGTCTCAAAGATGTCGCCCAGAGGGATCCAGTTGATGAAGCTAAGGAGGGTCTCCAGCGTGGCTTTGAGGAGGGTTTCACTTGTGGCGCTAGCCAAGACCTCCTGGCAGAGTGTGAAGATGGCGGAAAACTCATTGCACAGGGTGGTTTTCAGATTCTTGCTCTTAGCAGAGGTCATCTGCTCTGCCGAGTAGTCGAAAACTTCTTCCGAGAGCAACCGCAGAATAGACAAATTGTTCTCACAAATGGATAGATTTGTGAGGCAGGACTGTACGGTTTCGGGGATGAATGACGGCCAGTCTTTAGGCCATTCTTGCTTGAGAATAGACACAGGAACCAAATAACATTGTGAAGTACTTCTAGGCCCAAGTCTATAATTTGTTAGCAGCCTGGTCTCCAGCCGCGATATCAGAGAGGGGAATCCAACACTTCGTTTGTGGGTATGAACTAGCTTCTAAAATTTTATCGACCATTAACCACGAATCAGGATTCTCCCTGAACTATACTGCATGTTAGTAAAGTTTACCGTCGCATGATAGTGCACAATGACCCACGTGCCTGGTTCATATAACGTTGGGCAGCATTTTGCTATTGATACACCTCGTCAGCATATATGCAGAGTATTGAAAGAGAAGGCATAGGAGTGTGTAACACCCACCTTCTCACCCTGGTCTTCATAGAAGGCGCGGACCTCCACGTCAAGCTCTTCAATTGAAGCCATCCTGGCTTATATGCGATCCTTCTTTGAGGTGGCAGATAGTCCTACGCTTCAAGTGTACTTGTGTACAACTCGCGATCGTAGCAGAGATCGACCCGAAGAAGCTGGTGTAGTAAACGGTAGAGGTGGTTGAAGGTGACGGGCCGGCCTGGAAGATATCATTTAGCATCGTATCTGTACCTGGAGTGGAAGAATGCGGGATCAAATAAGGCTTTGCCGCTCACGCGCCCCCACCCTGTGCGCGAGTCCCCTCGATCTTCTTACGTAAGGCAAGCCAGCTTTGCGATGTTGTAGGGGTCTCCAGCTGCTCCAACTGTGCAATATTATCATGCTCCACCTCAGCGTCAAGGGTCGCAAGCTGGTCCGGTTTCGTGATGTCATTCAGTACCTTATCTGGGTTAAGCGGCCGAAATCCAGCTTTGGGCCAGCTGGACAATACATTTCAGGAAATGAATGCCTTTGTCCGTGCACGATTGTATAAAAGGGTGAAGTGCAGCTCCTGGATCATGTCAGACATGGTATAATCGCTCAACTTGCTCCCGGTAAGCCGTTTTCAGCGGCCCAGATACACCGACATCGCAAGGCTGCAGCCTGTAGGATGTGTGCGACGGCAGCCTACAAAGGATAATATTATTCTCGTAGCAGTACTGCATTATTTTCTAGGGACGTCGCCAGGGACACTCCAATGTTGTTGCAGGGATGAAATGAGCCATTTAAAAATTCACAATCACCTCAACGGCTTGATGCATCCATTTGACAGGCCACCGTCTCTTGACAGACGTTGGTTCAGCTCACCTCAATCCTCCAAATCGGGTCGTCAAGGTTCGCTTGGAGATCTCTCAGCTTGGTCGTGGACGCCACCAGCCGGGTATGATAAGGACATTCCAGAAGGCGGGAGAACGGAAAGCGCTACTCCACCTCTTGGGAGCTTGGACCTTGGTGGGCCCAGCTGCCCAATGACCCATAGCACTTGCCGTGGGGTTGAAATACGTATTTTCTCAGGCGTACCTTCCCATTTTCAATAGAACAGACTTTACCACCCTATCACAGTGCATATGCTTTCGTGATACTTGTTGAAGCCTCATTTATCATGCCCGACGCTGCCCTGTTACATCACACCACCTACCTAGATTGGGTAGGACTAGCTAGTCACACCCACCACCCATCCGCATGATAAAGGGACCGTTGTTAAGGATTGGGGTAATATAACTAGGTCATTGCACGTCAATTCAAGCGCCTCTAATTCATTCCATCTTGCACCAAATCCGCACATCTTGCACGTTCTCACTAGACTTCAACCCGCTCATCCTGCGTCTGACGCTCTAGAGTTCCCATCATGCATTACTTAGAGGTATTGCTTTTATATCTTAGCAACTACATGTAGTTGTATAGCACTTGTTATAGCACATAGCTAGTTTATACTAGGCCTCTTATCATTACTTATTAGTGGCCTACTATTAAGGACTCCTAGTTTTTTAACTCATCCGTTGGAAGATTCTCCCTAAGGACCAGTGTCAAGGTAAGTTAACGTCTTAGCTAAGTAGAGGTATGTTTTCTACACCTATGTCTCTCTAGTAGGTAACTTCTACTAATGCTAGAGTTGTTCTGTAGAACGTCATCTCTAGATAATCTCTTTCATTTCTAGCCAACTATAGTATATAGGTATGTAGCTGTTAGGAAAGTGTTAGTTTTCTACCTTCTGAGGGTAGTGTATATAGCATAGCATGTAGCACTTGTCCCATTCTATGTATTAGTACATATCAATTAGGTCAATCTGAACCCGTTCCTATGCTCTTCCACTTATAATGGGGACTAGAGGCGCTTTTGTAGTAGTAGGTTGATTTAACGTGCAATTCTTACACCGTTTGAGTATAAACTCTATATCCTCACGCTTTATTCCGTAGTATTGTTGCTTAATAGTAGGCTATACTTTGTTACGGCCTGCATGTAGTAGCTTAAGGTGCTCTTCTGCGATAATGTCAAACACCTCTGCTTTCTGTACTACACGTCGAGAGTGCTGGTTACTGCTCCGTTTATCACTCTGTTTATAAAGCTTATTATCAATAAGCTTAAAATCAGATAGTGTATGCTGTTTTAGATTGGCAGTCTCTCTGTTATATGGTGTAAAGGCAGCTGGATTCTGGAGTATAGTATGTATTTGGCTCCATTTTTCGTGTGAGAGTTGCTCTCGGTTGTAGTAAGTAGAACTGCTTATATAGTCCTGAAAAGCAGTACGTACGTCATGTGGAAATGGATTAATTGTAGCAATAGTAGCCATAATTGCTATAGTTGTAGGACGTAGAATTTGAATTTTCTACGATACTATTCTACACCGCTACTTACGGTTGGGCCGGCCAGTTCGCGAACTGGCAAAACTCGCGGTTGGGCCGGAACATATCCGAAGAAGCGCGGAATTCCACAAACACCACTCTGCTTTTCTTCGCTATAGTCCTGTATAACCCTTTCCTCATCCCCTGCCCTCCCTATCCTGCTCAATCTCCTATCCGCTATCCCTTGATTCCTCTCCTCTCCCTCATATACTTCATCTTGGTATATTCCATCCATCCATTACAAGTAGGAGCTGAACCTATAGTCCCGCGGCCACATAGTTACGACGATCGTAACATGCCACTAAATTCTATAAAACAAGACTCTGCCAGTCGTCACAAATCTAGCCCAGCCAAGTAGAAAGAACCCGAGAAGCATAGACGATGCCGCGAAGACCTGCGCATATACATAGCGGCCATTGTCTATCGTGATCAAAACACCAGTTATAGGTGGACCTGTCAACACGGCGAAACCCACGATCGTCTACCAAAGTCAGTCTTCAAACTCACCGCGTTTCACAGCATGTGGGAGCGCTTACAAAAATCATCCCCATTCTGACTCCCACTTTCTTCAAATCTGTTGTCAAGCCACTCAACACGACCGGAAACATCCCTTGAACAGCATTTGCTACAATCCCATAAACCACAGTCCAGGCATAGAACCCTCCTTTGGATGTGACACCAACCATCGCATAAGAACATATGACTGAGGCTATGGTGAACATAAGGAGAATATTCACAGGACCAGTATAGTGGTTTGCCACGTACGCAGGTAAAGTGCGACCTATTATCCCAACACCGTTAAGGACAAGTAACAAGTTGACTGATTCTTTTTCAGGCATGTTGATGATTGCAACACCGAAAGAGCCCAGGTAGAAGGAAGCGAAATAGACACCCCAAAAGACAAAAAACATCGAAATTGCAAACAAGGTGTATGGCAGTTCTGTGAAGGCGGAGAGTTCGAGGATAGGACCTGCTTTCCGAGGCGGCACTCTCGGTCTTGCTAAAATATTACAGATCGCCAAACAGGCCAAAGTAACAAAACTTATGGCTCGCATGGTCCATCCATAGCCAATCATTGGGAGCAGTTGTTGAACCATAACTGGAAAGATCAGTCCTCCTGTGGCACCACCACACGCACAAATCCCAATGGCTAATGTCTTTCTCTTCGAGAAATACGTAGATACTATTGCTAGCATCGGACAGAAGATAAAGCCATTGCCGAGACCACAGCAAACTCCTTGGCTTAGAAATAATTGCCAGTACTGCGTTGATAAGGAGGCCATAAATAAGCCGAGTACACTAAACACGCTCCCAATTACTGCAACGAATTAGCGCTATATTTTCCTCGACAGCGAGAGCTGAGGTAATTGAAACTTTAATAAAATGCTGAGACATATCATTGTTGAGAGTAGCGCGGAGTAAGGACAAAAGAAATTGTTGCTCACAGAAGACCGGACGAAAGTAGCCTGCATCGGTAAGGCGGCCTGTGAATGTACCCATGAAGAACGTTAGGAAGACCTGGATGCTCCCGATCCATGATACATCCGATGGAGAATGATTGAGGAAGTCGACATAGTAAGTCTGAAAGACACCAAACGAGTTCATGAAACCCCTAGAGCAATATCAGTATAATTGCAGGGTTTCGGTCAGCACGAGGTGCAATCACGTTTTTTGAGGAACCAAATGAGCATTTACGCGTCCGAAAGCATTGGAACCTACCAGGTATTCAAAACGATCAAATGTCCTGCCAAGACCTGCGCCCACGCCAAGGCTCCGCCATCTGGGGGAGGACCCGGATCTTTCCAATTCGCACTCCTCGTTCTCGACAGTACTCTCAGACTTCTTTCTTTGATTGTCTCATTTTTGATTATCTCATTTTGAGGATCATTCTCAACATCTAGATATGCTTCAACATCTTCCTTCTCAGTCATGCTGATCAATGTACCACCTAGTCGCTAGAATATATATATGGGTATGCACCTGAATCGCAAATCGCCTTCGTTTTCGAGTAAACAGATGAACTTGGATCGCAAATCGCCCTTTTTCGAGTAAACAGATGAAACTTTTGTATCAAATCAGTATTTTTGAATTTTTCAGAAGTAGTCAACTTACCTAGTTATTTCCCAAAAATGTGTTTCTATAAAGAAAGATAGTTGGCGGTCACAATTGCACAGTTGATAAGAAGGGAGTCATACGTCCATTTAATGCTTATGTAATGATGCAAAGGAGAAGGAGAGAAGAGAGAAGAGAGAGGAGTACTTTAACCTAGCGAGCCCACTGTGTTTCTTGTTTCCGTCACCCTTTCGGTCTCCACTGTTATTCTGAGATGATCCTAAATGACCTTCTTGATGAGGAAAAGATCATTTCGTGCTGTAATTTTCCCAAGAGGAAACGGGGCAGAACGAGTGCAATGTAGCGCCATCTTCATGCAGGATGTATCGCATTCAGCCTCACGCTGCGTCATCTACGGTTGTCATCTACGGCCAGAATGATATCGTCAAACCCACTTTTCCATCTCGCCCGCCCGGGCATCGTGAACCTTTTTTTTTTTTTTTTTTGCTTTCGAGCTAAGCATAATCTGCAGGGATCTATAGAAGGCGCGAGCGGTATGCGGCTTACTTTGTGCTACGAACCAGGATACTCGAATCTCTCAGTTGGGACTCTGAACTACAAGACTTGGTCCGCAAAGAAGAGCATAAGGAGAATGATGGAATTGCAGCAGCGAACACGGGGTAAGCTGCCCCGCTTACCCTCCTAATTACAGTACGGCCGAATAGTGCATTTAATATTGAAAATCTAGCAGTTGAGGAGCTGAACATTAATATTTGTGGAGACTTGTGATTGAGCCTTTTAATCACTCATTCAGCTCCAATCCTTCGCGCTCTTTGGCTTATGGACAGCGGGGCAGGGAGGGAGCGGGACGGGGGGCATCGGGACAGGGGGGCAGCGGGGGATAGTAACGGCTGGAGATAGAGATCTTTATGAGATCACTGTAGACGCACACCTTTTGGCGAGTAGTACCACTAGAACCACGAGAGGAACTTAGTCATCTAGTAAGTTGATGTAAGAAGCTTCCCTTTTTAAAAAAATATGACTTTGACACCTCTGAATAATTGGCCATTGTGATAATAATTACTGCTTGGAAAACTCAACGTTCAAGACATTTTCACTTTTCACACCCTGCTTCTTACAAAAACAACATAACACAATGGTACGTGCACTATTCCACCTTCAGGTCATTATGTTAATTGGCGTAGAGTGAACGATCCATTGAAAGCTTTGAGCATATTGCGAAAATTGATAATAAAGATGCTCCCGTTGTCACTATGTTTAGCGGCGGGCCAGAGTGGCCGTTATTGTTGACTCCGTTGCCGTTTTGAACACCATTCCCGTTGTGAACTCCACTGCTGTTAGTTATTTATGCGGTATCATGACTGCCGTTGGTAGTTGCCCCGTTAGACGTTCCATTGGAATGGCCGTTCGCTAGGGTGTCCATCTCGGCGTCTAAGGCTATAGCGCCATCAACCTTTGCCACTGTAACTTTTATTTGCTCGGCCGTTGGAGAGTATGATAGTTGGTATTATGAGCACCCGTGAGGTTTCGGGAAGTAAGATAGTTATATGCGTCATCGAGCACGGTGTGTCCATTTGTGCCGCCGACTCCGAATGAATTTACAGATATCCGTCTCAGGCCACGGGTCGGCCATGGCGTGTTTACTAAAGGAAATTGGAGATTCCATGTTTCGACTGGGATTTTAGGGTTGCCCTTCTCGAAATTCACATTCGGGGGGATTATCTCACTCTCTAGGACCAGGACGCTCTTAATTATTCTGGGTTTCTTTTAGCATATCCGAGACCTAGTGACAGAACTGCAGACTTACCCAGCAATGCCTGCACCGCCTTCCAAATGTCCGATTCCAGATTTGATGGCGCCAACAAACAGTGGAATATCTTTGCTCCTTGACGCGAATGTCCGAGCAATAGCACTCGCTTCAATAGGATACCCAGCCGCTGTGCCCGTTCCATGTGCCTCCACCATCATAGTGTCATTGAAATCCAGTCCTGCACTTGCATATACGGTTCTCATGAGAGTTTCTTGAGCAGCACTGCTGGGAAGAGAGATACCGGCTGTTCTTCTGTCTTGGTTGACGCCAGTCCCTCGTATTACCGCGCGGATAGTGTTTCCGTCCCTGAGCGCATCTGAGAGTCGTTTCACTATTACAGTACCTACCCCTTCGCCGCGGGCATATCCGTCCGCACGATGATCAAAGCTGAAGCAGCGTCCTTCCTGCGAGAGGAAACCGTGATGCCCCATGCTTGTGATATCTGTCGGAAATGAGATCATTGTTACGCCACTTACCACGGACTAAACTCAACACCAGCTCCTGTACCATTTTGGTTCTTAATGAATAATACACACCATCTCACTCTCACCGCATCTTAAACTTTGGCAAGCCAAGTGCAGCGCTACCATACTGCTGGAACATGCTGTATCTAAGGTTAAACTTGGTGCCTTGAAGTCAAAAACCTACGAGACGCGGTTGCTCAAAAGAGAATTCGTCGTTCCCGTGGGTTTGTACTTCAGAGTCGTTTTATAAGTCATTCACAAGCTTTAGATAAAGGTGGATCTTCCATTGTTACTACTTAAATTACTATGTACAGTTGTGGTTGAGGATATGGTCGTTAATAGTTTGCATGCATGCAAGGTGACAAGTTCGCTTCCGCCCACGGTTATCAGCCACGGGCCAAAGTTTGGCCAAGTGATTTCCGGAGGATAGCCGGCGAATTTCTCTTCTTATGGTTTTTTATCTATTCTAATTCATTAAGTTCTTCGCATGATGTGGTAGTTGTAGGGGCCCTAAATAGAGAGACCCCGACTTGACTAGGAGCAGGTGAAAGGTTTAGATATATACAATAAAAATGAGTAGAAATCAGTGCTAATGGTATAAAGTCAATAGTTTGGCTCCAAGAACTACAAGTAACGGTCATAATTCTTCTATACTATAACTTCAATGACTGAAATATTTTGATTCAAGCCACCTTGTTAACAAGGGAATCCGGTACCTTTGCCACTATGAATTCATTAGCGACATCCAGTTTCACTTAACAGAAGGTTCTACTTACCAAAATCCATTTGCTGAGCAGCACATTCCACTGCATCAAATTAGCAATTTAGAATTTTCCAAGATCTATTCTAGGTAGGGTATAACATACTCAAAAGGACCCCCAGCGCATACAACGCCGTTTGAGCCGCACTCTCCATTGAGAGAGGGAATATTAGTGATGGTACAAGCACTCGAGGAAGCTTTTTGGCAACCTTGAGCACAGAAATTGACACCCGTTCCGCAAAATCCAAAAGAGGAACAGCAATCTGTTTGCATTTTAGCTTTTCGTGTTACGTGTGGAGAAGCAGGGGGAGAAACTTACTGCCATAGCTGGTACCAGCGCATGTCTTTCCATTAGCACCGCACTTTCCGTCCGATGAGAGGTTTGTTGAAGAACAAATTCCAAATCCGGGTTGGCAATTTGCAGCTACGTCGCAATGAGCGGTAGTAGAACCGCACCAACCGCCAGAGGAACAGCAGGCTGTAAGAGATAAAGTTAGCAGTGCACCAAAAGACGTGGAAGGTAAGGAATAAAGGAGATCTTACTGCCGAATGTGCTTCCAGTACAAGTCTTGCCGTTGGCACCACACTGCCCATTGACAGAGATGTTGCTTGCCTCGCATTCGCCGAAGGAAGACTGACATCCAGCGTTGCAATAGTCGGTCGTCGCTCCGCAGTAACCCCCTGAGGAACAGCAGTCTGTTATTAAGATTTAGTGATATTTAATAAGTTTAGAGAACCAAGATTACAACATACTGCCAAAAGTGCTTCTGGAACAGGTTTTCTTGCCGGTTCCTCCGCAAGTTCCATCTGTCGAGATAGTCCCCGAATTGGCATTGCAAGTACCGAACAAAGGCTGACAGCCTGCCTGGCAATACGCTGCAGTAGCTCCACAATATCCGCTAGACGAGCAGCAGTTACCTGATGACATTAGCCAATTATCAATTCATGTTCTGATACCTCATATTTACCGAAAGTTGTTCCATTACAAGACAACCCAGCTGTGCCACCACAGCTACCATCTTTAGATATAGTTGGCTCAGGTACAAAAGTCGAGGTAGTAGAAGTTGTAGTAATGGGATCAGCGGTCCCACCTGCCAAAATGTTAGAAACTTCTTAGTTATGCTTTCGCAATAAGTGAGGTATCTCTTAAACTTACTTCCTCGGACACAATAAGCTGTCCCACCTATAAATCCAGCACAAGTAGGCCCAACAGAAGGATTCCAAGCGATAAAATTCGCTAATGTGATGCCATATTTAATGATGACTATGTCACATGTGTCAGTCGTCGCTGTGGTGAGCTTTAGACTGTATGCACATTTAGCAAAATATCTCAAACAACAAGAGATGTAATTTGTTCAACATGGCTTACCTGCATGTAATTGCCCTTGTTTTCTTGTCAGATTTTCCAGAATTGGGAAATGCAGAAATGACGGCTGCAAATTGGATAGCTGACAAGATGAAAGAAGTAGTCAACATGATGAAAAAATTTAAGCGAGAAATTCTGCAACAGTGCAGTGCTTCGAAGGACTGAGACAGGAGATGGAGCTCTAAGAATTCCGCAACCTCTGGCTATGACTTATAAGTTGCACAGGCAGCAGTGCAGTGAGTGCCACACTAATTCTCTACTTAGCATAACGACATTCGAATTTCTTCTTTCATCCACTCTACAATCCCCCCTGTAACGCTCGTGTCATTAATTAAGACAAAATAGTTATTGATTTAGTAATTCGGAGGAAGCCTAAAACGGTAAAACAAATACTATTATGAATTCTCTAACTGGCTGCACCGTATTCACCCAACTGTACTATCTGGCCAAGTACACCTATTCCCACGGCTACCATCTCCCTTTTTGATTAAAGTCGTTATGCAGTAAGCAAGCAAGTCAGCGCATAACGAACTATTGGAATCTCGCTGACTTGGCTTGGCCCCGCCGACTCAATTGCTTACTGCATAACGGCTTGGAGGCAAAAGTAAATTGACCGGGGTTTTACCGAGCGCAGTGCTGTTGGTAAATACGGAGGAGTTTCCTTAACACATAGTTTGTCGATATACACTATAGATAGGACTTACGGAATCTGGGGTCTTTGTTATATCAGACTTCAAAATAGTTGCGGGTGTATGTATATTCTAGTACTCATAATGCAACTCGAGTCACTTTCTCTCAGCTATAACTAATACACCATAAATAGTCTCCAATTCATATTTCTCTTCTTCTCAAAACGTGAAATCAACAAAATTCGTTAAGTCAATAACCACGCAATTACCATCTGCCTTCTCAGCTAGCAACCAGGCTGGTTCTGTTGCAGCATTTTTAGGGGTTTTGATTTGCCGGCGTTTAAGCGAAAACATTGCAATTTGCGCTTCTTTGCCCGTAGAATAAGCCCAGTCGGATGAATCAATCGTACCCCGAAGTCCTACAATACCGGCACTCTCCGCTTGATCCACATTTCGTCTTTCTTCCCAGCTGCAATCTCCTTTGTTGGGTCCAACTCGCGTAAGTTTTCGCGACCCACTGGGAAGTACTATAGTACAGTTAGTGATAAGTAATCCTGATCATTCTGTTGCAGATATAACTCACTAATGGACATTACACTTTTATCTATGTCCAACCCCATTTGCCCATCGACCTGTTCGTTGTTCCCGACTAATCGCATAACATTGCCGTACTGAAAGGCCTTTGATGTCATTGGAAGCCAAAGCATAATATTCTTTTTCTGATCGTTGAAGTAGTTGTTCATGGTATGCAAGACTTGATCTGGTGTTGCGATGAATTCAGTCTTTGTTATTTCGGCTACGTTACCATTTTCCTCTAATGGCACTTGAAAGCGAACATAACAATCTTTGGCTTTGACAATGTCCCAGAGTGGGTTATTCACTAGGGGATTTGGGTATTGGACAAGGTGCATCAAATCGTAATTTCCCGTGGGGAGTATCTCCAGAGTAGACCAGCCCAAATCCGAACATGGAAGAGCGTGAGTGACTCCAACGATGGAGGCGATCAATGTTGTCCACCAAAAATTCATAGTATATGTTGTGCTTGCAATACTCGAAAGTTGAATCGAAATGCTGAAATTTGACACAATCGAAATGACAGCCGTCGACGGCAAAGAGCGCAAAGAATATGCAAGTAAAAATACTGCAGTCGAGGACTGATAGGTATATCTTTGTCCAGGGCGCGACTGAGTCTGATTTGGAGGCAGTCAAGAGTTTATACAACAATTAAGACAACCATATTCTCCTCGCGTATTACGGCCGTCGAGGAGAGCACATTGAACAGAGTTGCCAGAATTGGTAAGGTTTCAGGCTCGCTATTGCCTGTTATTGGCAACCTTGTATTTACAACTTCTATTTCAAAGCTAGTTCTGAAACATTCTTAGGATTTAGGCATGGCAAGTAACAGGGACTATACGGTAGAAACCTCTGTCTGACTGTACTTTTAGTAATGTACGATCAAGTCCAATCATCATGGGTATCTACCAGCAAGAGCCTTGGCTGGGAAAGGGCTCAGGGGGTCTTCAGCAGGGGCTGTAATCTTCACGGTAATGTTTGGGTAGAGATGGTAATTGGCTTGCTAGGTGGTGTTACACATGCTGAAATTCAAGAGCTTATTCGAGTAATGGGTGATCAATGTATAGAAGTGATCTTAGCTGATGGAGGCTATATAAAATACTTGGGAAAAATACAAAAGCAGCATTGCCAAGCATCTTAGACGAATTGACGTGAAAAGTAGGTTAAATAGGGCCTGTACGAAGTACACACTCCGTCTCTCGCAACCGTAGTTTGACATCGCCTCTCAAGCGGGGTTTCGAACCTTAATCTAATTCGCTCGTCCTAACGAAATCCCTGCACTTTTTCTAATTCGCTTTTCTTTACGAAATCCCTGCACTTTTTCTAATTCGCTCGTCTTTACGAAATCCCTGCACTTTTTCTCACGTAAGCTCTACTAGTATGAAGTAATCAGTAAGGATCAATCCCACAATCGGATCTCATGAGTTTTGTGCGGCCACGTGCGAGTGTCAGATTGGGGGCTTCTTACTAACTATGGATCAATATTGTCCACTTCATAACAAGCATTTGATCCTACCATATACCTCCCGTACGAGCGCCTGTACTTGATATATCCATTATCCCATTCAGGAAGGTGGCAAGTCGCAAATTAGACTGAGTGATCCAAGTCCATCTTGTGGAGTTAAGCCGAACATCAGTTTCAGTACAATGCCTCGATAATTCCTACAACCATATTTACAGATGGAATCCCTCTACTGGTTTACTTTCTCCCTTGCAGTCTGCCATATTTCCACCCAACAACGGCAACTTTCAGGATGGTGTCGCTTTTGCTACTCAGGCTCCTATCCCTCGCGTGTGTTGCATCTGCCTTGAACTTTACCAACGGACCCAATTCCAAACTCAAGCATGGTGGTCACACTTCTAAGTACGAACCCATCATCGAACTTTCTGAGGCTCTCATTGCCAGCGACCTTGGAGAAAATAGTACCGCTCTAGCACCGTACGCCCGGATCACTTCTAATCAGACTTCGTCTAATAACATGACCGCCACCTCCCAAATCAAAAATATGTTCAAGCGCCAAGATAATCGCCCAGAGGGAGCTTTGAAGTGTTCTGCTACTGAACCTTGTGTTGATCGGAGTTGCTGCGGTGCTGTAAGAAAATATATCCGTGTGACTCTCTTACTCGGAAGAGACTACTAAACTCTAGCATACTAACTTGAATAGGGTGGTACTTGTGGCTACAAAGACCTACATTGTGGAAACGGTTGCCAAAGTTACTGTGAGGCCAAGGCAATGTGCGGAATTGACAGTAAAGACGGGGCCGAAAGCTGCGGTCTAAAGCTTTGCTGTTCCTATTACGGAGTAAGTGCAAATATGATGAGCCAAGTTTAATGTGCTATTGCTAACTAATTTCAGTGGTGCGGAGTAAGTTTCAATGCATTGTTAGCACATAAACTTATGCTAATCAGGTTAGACCAAGGAAGTTCACTGTGATGACCCAGAGCCTCTCATCGGGAAGACCCCTTGTCAAGTGGGTTATGGTGGTTGCGAAATCATACCTTCGCCAGAATGTAATGCTGATGAAGCGCCTGATACTGGATTCCGAAGGATTGCTTATTATGCTGGCTGGTGAGGAATACTTAAGCACGCAATCTATCATTAAGGAATACTAATCACCTTGTCTACTAGGAACTCGCGGAACCGAATTTGTGACAAAGTGTGGCCGGTAAACATCAATACCACAGGCCTCACTCACCTGATATACTCATTTGTGTAAGAAATCTATCCGCATTAGAACAGGGAAAATCTTGACTAATATGAACCTCTCGGTAGTGGATTTGACAACGAGACTTTCGCTATTGATCCAGACCCTAAGGATCTTTCTCTTTTTAACCAGTTTACCCAACTAGGTTCATCAAAGTACGTAAAGCTTCAAGTCTATCCCTCCTAGACTCAAGATTTGTGCCCTCATTGACCAATCATAGACTAAAGACCTGGGTTGCCGTTGGGGGATGGGCATTCAATGTATAAAACCCCCTCTGTTAAAATTTAGCGACAAATTAACCTGAATAGGATCCCGGAGAAACAACAACAGCGTATTCAGACATGGTGTCGACGGCAGAAAACCGTGCCGCATTCATCACTTCTCTTATGAAATTTATGAATGTGAGCAATCTGTACTGATGTGGAGAAGCTCTGAAAGCTAACATCTCTGGTAGCAATATGGATTTACGGGGTGAGCTTTGTCTTAAATTTTCTTACAGAGGCCCAGCCAGTCAAGCACAAGAGAGACGAAACTAAAACTCACTCAAACAGTGCCGACATCGATTGGGAATATCCAAGCAACCCAGAGAGAGGCGGTAGAAAAGAAGATAAAGACAATTTGGTTTTGCTTGTGAAGGAGATGAAAGCCGCATTCGGCAGGCAATATGGTAAATGCTGTCTCTGCTGTAATCTAGTTGACGACTGACACAATCTTAGGAGTCTCTGTCGTTCTTGCTCCCGACTATTGGTATCTTCAAGGTAAGTTATTAGAAAAATTATATACTTCCTAACGACTTCTGCCCAAGGTCCTCCCACTTAAGCGAGAAGGGGATATTGCCGAGTACCGTCTCGACATGGCTCAATTTCTTTTACAACAATGTACTAAAGTTTCAATCCTCTAGGGTTCGCACCAGCAGCTATGGAAGAGTATGTCGACCATTTAGGTTTCATGGCCTATGATCTCCATGGCCCATGGGACTCCGAGAATGCCTTGGGAAACCTCATACGACCACACACAGACATTCGAGATGTTGACGCAGGATTGACACCTCTCTGGTTCGATGGCGTTAATCCAAAAAAGGTCGTCATGGGTATAGCATACTACGGCCGTACTTTTACTGTTAAAAGCACTGATTGTCCGGTAATGGGATGCGAGTTCAGTGGCCCCGGGAAAGCTTATGGGTGCACTAATCAAGAGGGAGTTCTATCGAATATAGAGATCCGAAAAATCATTGATGAGACAGGAGCAACTCCTTACTTACTTGAAGGAGCGGTGGTGAAAGAACTGGTTTATAACGATGATCAATGGGTCGGTTTTGATGATTACGAGACTATTGCTTTGAAGGAGAGTTTTGCCCGCAAACGGTAGGTTGGACACCGTTGGTGGTTGTATTGGCATAAAGTGCAGCTAATAACATTTGTTTAGATGTCTTGGGGGTACCATGATTTGGTCTATCGACTATGACTCTCCAACCTCTGAAAATAATCCATATTTTCCAGCAACAGGTGGGAATGGAGACGGTGGCGGATATACTTGTGGTGCATGTGACAAGTTTGAGCCAAGTAAGTGGGACGCTTGGGATCCCGAAGATCTCTCGTCTATCAAGAAGCTTGCTGCTATTGGAGATTCATACTCTGCTGGAATCGGTGCCGGTAACAGACTCGGAAGTATATTTGATGCTTTCACGGGTGGAACAGGTGAGTTTACGTCTTTTCCAGGAAGAGGGGTGTTCCTCCTAAATCTGTAGGGTCTCTACTAACCTGCTGGCACAAAGATTGGGCTTGTAGCCGCTACGACAGGTCCTATCCGAAAATTATCAGTAACGATCCCCGACTCGGGAGTCCGAATTTCCAATTTGTATCCTGCTCTGGTGCGGTTGCGAAAGAAGTTGTCGAAAAGCAAATTCCTCTACTCGATAATAATCAAGACGCAATTTTACTCTCGGTTGGTAAGTTCTCTCACGAAATCCAAAAAGTCTACTTGCAGGCTAGTGCTGTGAAAGATAAGTGGTGATATTAGCAATCTCGCTAACGGGTGATCCACTATAGGGGGCAATGATGTCGATTTAGTCAAACTCTTGAACCAATGCATCTACCAAATCGGCTCTCTCACTGCGGAACAGGTTGCAATAGCAAAGTTAGCAGCTGAAGCCGACGAGCAGTATGGTTGGGCCAAAGATATCGATTGGGATGCTCTAGGTCTAGGATGTGATGGGCAAATTCTAAGAACCAGGATCATTGCCTCAGGCGTGACCTTTCAAAACAGTCTCGATAGTGTGGTGGCTGCAGCAAAGAAGAAGCTCGCTCCTGGGTATGTTTTCAATTTTAAATCTCCTTCAATACTGCTGTTGACAAACGGTTGCTAGAGGCAAGATATATTGGACGGGGTAAGTTTATTGCTTTATTTTCTCAAGCGGAGTTTATACAATGACTGACAAAATACATAGATATGGAAAGTTCTTTGCAGAAGATATGACTACAGAGTGTGACAAAGTCACTTGGACAACCTGGCTCTATGTGAGTACTTGGCAAAGAACAGCAAGGAGCAACAGTAGTTGCTAACTGACAATAACAGAGATTGGCAAACTTCAGACAACCAGCAGAATATCTTACCAAATCGCGGCGTACGTCCATGAACGACTTGGTTGAAATTGTCAACAATCAAATTGTTAGTACCCTAAGTTCTCGCCCACTTTTTTTTTGTTGGTAGTACCGTACTGTATCAACTCAGTATGAGCGATCTTTTCTTCCTTTTCGTTAAAGATCAATCCACGGGAGTACTGTTATTACGATAATACTGTTATTACGATAAATAAACTCGACATTGCTAATCACTGTAACAGATGGACGCAATAATTCGGGCCGGGGGCGATAACATAAGATTCATCAACTGGGATCTAATGCTTGGACGTCGTCGGGGTAGATACTGCGAGTCCGGAGTCGACGAGTCAACAAAAGAAAGCAATTCCAGGACCGGCCTAATGTTCTACGAACTCAACTCCTGGGACCTGCTGGGTAACTCTCCCTGGAAGCGAGGGACCGGTGCGGAGCTCCAGGGAACGTTCATGGGTGACATGAATATCCTCGCACAAATCCAACTGCTCGCAGATCCTACTGCTAAGCTCACTAACGAAAATCAAGATACTGCTACTACCCAAGCAGAAATTGGGTCAGATGTGGTTAGTGAAGCATCGGTGACGGATTTGCTGATTCCTGATGGGTAAGATAAAACTCCTGTCGACGTAAAGTCTCTCCCAGGAATAGATCTCGATCGCTAACCACAGGGTTTGCAAAGTTATGGGCGAGTCTTCCATCCTCAGATTGGTTTACATTTGATGATAGCGGACCTAGTAATATATAAGATGGTCATGGATCGTGCAATCAACAATAACTACGAAAAGTATCAGTTCGACGACTCTGTCTGCACGTAAACTGATTCCCCTCCTCCCTCCCTAACCACATATAGCTAACACAAAGCCTATCAGAATCACCTCGACTCCCGTGGAAAGTGAGAAATGGCGAAGTAAGCAGAACCATTCCTTCCCATCTTGTTTTCTTCTATCCCCTCGCTAACACATACGAAAAGTGACACTATATGAAGGAGTATGGGGCTGCCAAAAAGAGTCCAACACCCTAACACGCGTGCTATGGGGCACCGAAACCAACACCTGCTATACCTTTGGCGACGACATGCCCAACACCTCATGTGACCAATACCATGGGGACGGCAGCAGAGAGGACTGCGGGGGAGTGGGCTTGATGCCACAGTCCATCACAATGGGGGACGGCTCTAATTGCGAGATGTATACTGGCAAGGGCTGTACCCAAGGGTCTAGCACATGGCCTAATGGGTATCCCCCAGGTGGGTGTATTGATACGTCGCAGAGTAATAGTGCTTCAGAGAGTTGGTTATCTTTTAAATGTGTAGGTTTATACCCCTAGGTATATTTGATGTATTTATTAACTATGTAATAGTCTTAAGTGTACCAGCTTTAGGAGATGGGATAGAAGGTTTTTAAAACTATGAAATGTAGTTTTTGAGTTTTAGAAAATAGAGCCGTTGTTTTAAGGAGTAAATAACGTGGTCTACAAGCACATAGCTGTAACGCTAAGGTCCTAAGGCTAGGATATCACAGAGGTTTTGTTGCGTTAGTTTACTTAACAGAGGAGGCAGGGGATTAGACACAAAGGCTGTCGTAAAACACGTTACTAGTATATAACAAATACTATATTAAGTTGAGCACAAAGCTCCTATCTAAGAACTAACTAACTATCTACTTATATAGTGGCGTCATGCTAAAGGGATATATAGATAGTAGTAGATATAATAACATATCCATTTATTCTATATATCCATCATGTGAATTCTCTCCTAGGAGAACCCTATAATCTATACCTAAAACACCCTAACCTAAATTATAACATTATGTAATGTGTTAGTGTAGGAGTTATGGAAACCTACTATAACACATAGCCTTAAAGATGACAAGTAGTAGAATTACACCCCTTAATGCGTTAATGTACTTAATAATTATAACTCATTCTTAATTACCTAGCTGTACTGTCCTAGGCTAGCTAGCCCTATTAGTTCCTATGACAACTCTTATAGTTATAATAACACCTATCTAGAAGCTAGTCTTATTAAAATTCCAAATGTCTTCATTAAGAATTCTATATTAGATCTTTATATCTTAAACACATTTAAACTAGCCTTAAATAAGCATAGGATCTTTACATTTAGTATACTAATAGTTATACTTATGATTAAATTTAAATTATAAGTCATTATAGTACTTAATAAAGTTATATACCTATTTCTCCTTAATAAGTTTAATGGTAGTAGATCTAGCATGCTATATAGCTAAAATACTAGCTATCTATTACATAATCATAATTCTTAGTAACATATCACGTTAATCTATTAATATAATCTATTACTTAAGGCTCTCTTCTTATATAGGTATAAGGTGGCAATTTAAGGGGGTAGAACTATGTTATAGTGTAATGCCCTTAATGCGTTACTAAACAGTGGTTCAGGACATGCTATACATCCTCTTAACACCTTAAAACGTTATAATTTAGCCTTGCTTATATGCTTAGATACCTAGATTAAGTCTGCCCTCTTAAAAAAGGTCCTCTTGCTATTATGGTGTGACTATTAAGGTTGTAGTTATATAACACGTCATGATTTTAATGTAGTGGCCTACTAGCTTACTAACTACGTTACGTTAGTTAAGGATTGTTAGCTTATGTTAGTCGTTGCTTTAGTTTGGGATTCGTTAGTAGTGCTTAGCTAGCTAATTCTCTAAGTTAACTATTTCACCATAAACTAGTATATAGCAAATCGTGACTTAGCATGATTCACCCTAAATCAGACTTAATTCATGATCTAATTTAGGCTATTTCTTAATGATTTAAATCATGATTTAGCTAGTATTTAAATGATTTGAATACTTGCTAAGATATATAATATGTCTAAGCGTCTAGTAGTAAAGGCTTGTTACCATCCTTAATATATAGCTTTTTAGATTAACATTTAATATAATTAATATAATCATTGTTATTATGAGTGATTCTAAGCTGTCTAACGTTCCTAAGGATCTTAATGATTATGTCATTAATGAAGATAATAGTAATGTAAGTGTATTCTCATTATCTTTGCTATTATTACTATAAAGTAGTAATGATGGTATATTCTCATCGTCTTTACTATCGTTACTACAAAGTAGTACTATAATACTATAGCTACTAGCTACTCATTCTACTCTTTTTACAAAGAATCTATATTCTTGTACTATCTTAAGAGGCTCTCCTAATAAGATGTAGTATACCTATACATAAGAGAACTGTTCATATATGCCTAAAGCTAAACTAGTATTATAAAATATAACAAGCAATTTATAGAGACATATTAAGCTAAAGCACCTAGCTATCTTTAAAGCTTCTTTAAAATCTACTTAAAAACTAAAGGATAAAGATGATATCTACCCTTAGAACCATGTATCTATGTCTAGATTCTTTAGGCCAAATCCCTAGAGTATAACGACTCTAGTTTTAAGTACTAAATTCTAAGAATTACTACTTTCATTCATCATTATGAATAATCTACCTATGAGATTAGTAGATAAATTCTCATTCTAGTAGCTTATATAGCACCTTAATCCTTTAGTCCTAAGTATCTCTTTAACGTCTTTGAAAAGGGATCTACATAGGCAGTTTTACTATCATTAAGGGTAGCTATAACTATAACTATAGAAGCATATTATAGTAGGTAGATAATTATCACTTATGACTAATGCTTAGACTACTATAAATGGAACAGATCATGCTACTATTACTATACACTAGATATTAAAAGATTAGGTCTAACACTTAAGAATCCTTAATGTAATAAATCTACTTAAACCTATTCATTCTAGTAAATACCTAGCTTAGTAATTACTCTTAGTTATAGATGATTTCAAAATTATACATAAAGTCTTTATAATTACAAGAGATAATGTATTAAATAATATAGTAATGCTTAACTAATATAAATTAAGAGTAGTAGATGTTCTAATAATGACAAATTAGCTATAGAGCTTTATAGTAAAAGATGGTAATGTATAATGTATAGCATATATCATAAATCTAGCTATTTAAGTAGCTCTTATAATGATGAAAGTTATACTATTAGAAGAGCTTAAGAGTTATTAAGTTTAAGAGGGTTTAGCTTATGCTTAGATTAATGCTATCTATTCTAAAAAAGAAGAAGTTATTAACGCTTTAACAAAGCTTCATAAGCACATCTATGTGTTTAGAAATCATTAAGGGTAGAAGGACAGTCTTTGTTCTCATGCTATTACTACTAGAATTAAGCCTGTTACTCTTATGATTAATATGCTAGTAAGATGGAACTTAACGTATTATATGCTTTAAAATGCATTGTTAATAGAGGTACTAATTATAGTGCTTTATGCATCATAGACTCTTAATATAAGCATGTAGGATATCTAGATTACTTTAAAGGAATGGGAATTACTTCATGCTCTTATAGATTTCTTTAAGATTTTCAAGCATATCTTAGAAAAGGTACAAGTAAATAGGTATCTAACACTTAACTACTATGTTCTATATTATCTATAACTAATGGATAAAATCAAGAAGATAAAGAAGACTATAAAGCATATATCTATTAACAAAGCTTATACTATTTCTTACTTATAACAAGCTAATAGTTAAGCCATTTAACAGTTGTAATAATATGTAATCCTTAGTTTAATTTTAGTATATTTGACTTCTATTTACTAGAAAGCTTTTATAACATAAGTAAAGAGTAAGTAAGAGCATAGTTTATAGCTTATTATAACAAGTATAAAGCATAGGATAATGACATTTAAGTAGAGGAAATGGATGCTATACATAACAAGGATGAGAATATACCTTAAGAAGTAGACTCTAAGGATGAGATGTTTAAGCATTAAAAGCCTATACTTTAAGAAGTCAAATGGAGACAGTAGCTTAATGAGCTAGGAGTTAATAAGCCTAATACTAATGTTCTTAAATATTAGTAAGCAAAGTAGTATTAATATCTAATAATTACATAAATAGCTTGAGACTATTTAGTAATTCTAGTAACATTAGTAGCATTAGAACGAGTCTTTAGCTAAGGAGCTAACATTATTACGAAGAAAAGGAATAGACTATTACCTTTAACAATTAGATACTTACTATGTCTATAGGATTAGGGGGTAATTGTTAACGATAAGGATGTTAAAGATATAAGTCAAGATATAGGTTAGGCATAGTTAAATATTTTTCGTAGTTTTCAATATTCCATACACTCTATTTCAGCCTCAAAGATTCGAATCATGACTCGAATCTGATTCGAGTCATGATTCGGCGAATACCTCAAAAATATGAATGATTCGGCGGATCACCGAATAGTATTCGGGGGGTGATTCGCCGCACACTGCCATGAACAATCAAAATAAATAATATACAGGAGATAGATTTCAAGAAACCTCTCACAGGACATGATAAGATGAATTCAGCAGGCTCCGTCTTGAGAAGAGCGATGATCTATGGTACGTAAAGTTTCCTAGCTTGAAAAGTTGGAACCAGAAGGTGACCTAAAGAATACAGTTCCGGGGTCTTCTCGAAAGATGCTAAACAAATCCCGCTCGTTGAATGTAGATTTAGCAGTTTACGACCTCGAAGATTCCGTATCACCGCATTTGAAGCTTGAAGCTCGTAATGCTGTCACGGATATTCTTAGCAAGCCGAGAACTACTGACATAAGAGAGCAAGCAGTCCGCATCAATGCCGTTGACAGCGGCTACGCGTTGAAGGATTTGACCGAGGTGGTAAGCATATTAAGTGATAAATTGAGCACTTCTGAATGCTTGCACTAACACTTCCTAATCTTAGCTGAAAGGCCCCTTCCTTGATACAATCGTCGTTCCGAAGGTCAACTCGGCAGCTGATCTTCATTTCATCACCGATGTTATCCGCCACACATTGCCTGAACAAGCCCGACTGACATCTGCTATATCTAAACCGCCGATAAAGATATTGGCCTTGATTGAGTCTGCCCAAGCGGTTATGTCGCTGCGGGAAATTTGTACCGCCTCACCATACCTTGACGGCTTAGTCTTTGCCGCCGAGGATTTTGCCGCCGACCTTTCAATAACCCGTACGCCTTCACTCTCCGAATTCTTGTATGCTCGTTCGGCTATTGTAACCGCGAGCAAGGCATATAACCTACCTTCTGCCATTCATCTTGTATGTACTGCAATCAAAGGAGATGATGCCCTATTCGCGCTCGAAAAAGAGTCAACCAGTGGCAAGGGAATGGGTTTCAACGGCAAGCAGTGCATCCATCCCTCACAGGTCGATATAGTCCAGAGGATCTACGGGCCAGACCAGAAGGAGATAGAATGGGCAGTAAGGGTTGTCGTTGCAGACAAGAAGGCGGAAACTGCGGGAAGGGGTGCTTGGACGCTTGACGGAAAGATGATCGACGTTCCTGTCGTGAAAAAGTGTATAGAAGTAATCGCAAGAGCAGAACTTTGCGGCTGTGATATCAGGGATCTCCTCGATGAATGGAAAGATCAAGAGCCAGAATAACAAAGTTTATCGGGGCAGCGAAGCCAAGATAGATCTATCCATCTCCTTTTCCCTGCTACCAAAGTCATTGTTACTTCTTGCTTTAGATTCTGCAGTTGCTTATATATTGCCCTATATTGCTTAAACGCATAAACCGGGGGGCTGCTCTCAAAAAGCCACCAAAATCCCCCAGCCTGCCAAAGGAGACCTTCTACAATGTTATGCTTCTAGGTGGACATAGTTTGACTTGTAATCACATCAACTAGACTACAAACCCGTTGATATCCGCCAAAACAGAACCCGTGAAATGTGTCCCTGAGATTGGTAACATTGCCCTCTTAGTCTCGAATGCAACATACGATGCAAGTTGAAACATTATAGAGGCTCTTAAGGAATTGACCCAAACTCTAGGTTAATTGTTAGGGGGTGTCATGCCTGCTTCGGTGTTACGGAGCCTAATACTGGATTCAATACATTTGTCCTAAAGCCCAAGGCAGTTAGATCTGTATTTGGTGACTACTGTTCCACCAGTGGCCAAAACATCTAGATCTCCTCTACCAAATTTGCTCAGATATCCTCCTATAATGAACTACACTCTTGGAGGAATGCTCAAAGTGTCTTTTCTCTATTTGCTATAACGAAACAGGGCATGGCCGAGACTTGGGAGAAACAACAATTGCCAAGTGGGCGCACTGGCTATCGATTCAAACGAAGTTTTCCTTAACAATTGCTAGAAAAAGAACGACAAATTCCAAAATTGCCCTTCGCAGCATAAGTGCCGAGAGTATTTCTCTTGCTAGCAAACCTTTATACTGCCTTGTACAGGGGCATCGAAGTATGCAAAAGAAAGACAAGTTTCTAGTCAACACAGAGGCAAGAATCACGGGATGCGGCAAAAAGAATAGCACGACATTAAGCGTATTTCAAGTAGAGTTACTGCGCTAACTATGGCCTATCGTACCCGAAAAGTTGATCTAGGGCCTTTGTAGTACAAAATTTTAGGGTTGGCGACGTCAAGGAAGCACAGAACCTGAACTTGAAGCCAAGGGACAAATATACTCCTAACTCCGAACCTCTCTACCACCCTTACCGAAATGTTGGGTGGCACTGGGGCCGAGCCGATGTATCCTCTCAGGCATTCTCTTCTTCGTCAAACTTTAACTAGCATTCCACTTCACATATCGGCGTAGATAGAGTAGTCAAAGTCTGTCTGTCATCTCCGCACCTGCGAGTTTCAACACAAACTACCGACCTGCCCCGCCTCGCGCGGCAAAACACGAACCCGCAACCGCCGTCCTCCTCCTTCCCAGGGCAGCAGGGATCTTGGGGAGGTGGTTAGAGGTGATGCCCACCTAATGTAGCGTGCGTAGTCCATTTCCCACAGGGCAGCCAGCAGGAATGGGGGAGAGAGGTGGTGCCTACCTAAGGAAGGGTATGGAATAAGTATGCCTTCGTCGCTTCCCTAGTACAGTGTCCGAAGGCTTTGCAAAGGTGGTCGACGTTGAAAAATGCATGCATCTTATTTTCCGACAGTTCAAACCGCCGCTCCAGTGGGGAGAAACTATCCGATGGGGAGATTTACTGCAAGCTGCGTCAATGCTAGCAATAGGAATTGGAGCTCCGGGGCAGAGAGCTTACCGCCATATTCGGCGGTTCGCTTTGCATTCGAGGGCTTTGAGATGGCATGAGAATTAGTACGCTACACAAGATGAGAGGATGGCGAGGCAAGGCCACAAACCACGCTAGTGATCCTAGCCCGGGTTACTCAAAATTTCCGAATGTGGAAAGCGGTGCGAAAACTCCCTCAGCCGGCAACGTATTTAGTCGTAGACTCTACTATGGATTATAAATCTCGCTCCGGTAATGAGAAACGCTTTAGGGTTATATGATGTCAAAGCAGGAAATATGATTTCAAAGCAGGACTTACCTAAGTGTGTCGCATTGCAGCTTACATACTCTTTACCTCGATAATGTTGGATATATTTGGTTCTATCAATTTCATGGTCTCGTCAATCACTAAACCGTCCGTTAACATTTACCTCACTTCTGCTAATATCTGTTCAGATGGCGAACGAACTTGTCTTTATCACTGGTGGCACTGGCCATGTCGGGTTTCGAACTCTCGTTACCGCTCTTCAGTTCGGCTACAGTGTTCGAGCAGCAGTTCGTTCTGAATCCAAGAAGCAGCAAATTCTCTCAGCACAGTCAATCAAATCTCTCAACCCAGGTCCCAAGCTTACCTTCGTCATTGTTCCGGATTTGACTGTTGACGGGGCGTACGATGAAGCTGTACAAGATGCAGCGTACATTATTCATTTGGCGTCTCCAATACCTTTGAAAGGGGAGATCAAAGCGGAGGATTTCCAGAGCGCGCTCATCGATCCTGCGATTAGCGGGACGCTCAGCATACTGAAGATTGCAGCGAAGGCGAAAAGCGTCAGACGCGTGGTGATCACCTCCTCAATTGCTGTGTTCGTACCTCCGAAGTACTTCTTCGAGTTGGAGGTGCCTGAGGGTGTCGTCTTTGACCACACCTCTAAAATTACCTTTGTCCCCAGTCCATATCCATCAAGCTTTCACGCATATAGCGCGAGCAAGGTTGCTGCTCTTCATGCGACTGAGACCTTTGTCCAAGACCACAAGCCCAACTTTGAGGTGACCAACATTTTCCCTGCGTTCGTCATTGGCAAGAACGAACTCGTCACGCACGCCGAAGACATCACAGTCGGCACAAACAGTGCAGCCATAGCACCAGTACTAGGTACGAAGGCAACGCATCCTACTCCGGGTATTAGCGTCCATGTCGATGATGTGGCATTCATGCATGTGAAGGCGCTTGATCCTAAGGTTCCGGCTGGATCATATGTTGGCAACTCGGATGGCTATGCAGGGACTGTGTGGCAGAATGCAACTAGGATTGTGGCCGAGCACTTCCCTCAGGCTGTCACCAAGAGGGTCGTCCCGAATGACGGGCTGCAGCCAACCCGGCGACTGAGAGTGGACGCGAGGAAGACTGAGGAGATAATGGGGTTTAGATTTTTGAGCTACGAGGAACAGGTTAAAAGTGTTGTAGCGCACTATATTGAGTTGAAAGGGGAGAAGGTTCTGTAATGCGGATGGGAAGGTGGGAACTTCGGTGAGATAAGGAAGTAGGAATGCTGTAACCAAGACGTCGTTTTAGTTGCTTATTCCGTCATCTAGTTCTACTTTGGGCGTCTATAGAATTCTATTTCCCCGATAACGGTTAGTCTGACTGTTCTCCAAATGTCTTGATGATACCAGGACCACTCTCTTAGGCATACGGCCAGCTCTGCTTACCGGTATCAGTGAAGACTGTAGACGATAGCTTGACCTTCAGTTCGTATGAGAGCGAACTATACTTGTACTCAGTTCAACTTTCTGCTTCAGTGCCAGCTTGGCGGGTGGCCCAGTCGTCAGGGGGTCAGCCTGTACCAAGTAAGAGGGTGGAAAGGGCAAGAGATCGGCTACATGAACGTGGAGTTAATAAAGCAACCCCTGAGTAATTTA
The DNA here is from genome assembly GCA_001662585.1 of Pseudogymnoascus sp. WSF 3629. Lineage (NCBI taxonomy): Eukaryota > Fungi > Ascomycota > Leotiomycetes > Thelebolales > Thelebolaceae > Pseudogymnoascus > Pseudogymnoascus sp. WSF 3629. Next base: position 81,661 of record KV454681.1, read on the forward strand.
GAAGAGGAGAGTGACCTAGAGCTGTTAGAATTAAATAGATAAATGTACGGTGTTTGAGTATTTGCCGTAGCTTATGAAAGGGGCTGATCTTAGAGTAGATTTTTGGTTCGGAACTTTAGCCTTTGGCCGAGGTTTGCTGAAAGACGAGCTTATCTAAAACGGATCATTCAGAACGCCCAATAATTAATTCTCCGCATCTGAGTGCAATACATCCTTCCTTTCTTACAACATAGGCTCAAGTCTCTTGAAGGATATAGGAGCCACATAGCCCAGATCGAATTCTCTTTAGATGTTCAGGGGGTGTGCCTAGAGCCAGACCTACAAAGATCTAATGTTCCGCAAGTGTTGGATCAGCTTCCAAAAACCCACGTACCTCTAATACGCTATGGGATGCATGTACTGCATAGAACTTGGGAATGTTACCTCCCTTCTCATTAACCCTCTCTTACATCACCTATTCTGGCCCTCGAAAATCGGCTATAACTTTCCCATCTCTACTTTGATCTTTGAACGATTGCGCCGTTGGAATTGGCGTGTAAGTCTAACCCCCGCACGCTATCAAAAATCTGCTCTACGTGGAATCTAAGAATATTGCAACCCTTCTTCTCACATCACCCATTTTGGCCCTTGGAAATCGGCCACAACTTTCCCATCTCTGCTTCGATCCTACCATCAATTGCACCATTAGAATCGGCGTGCAAACCTACCTATTGCACGCCATTAAACGCACATGCTAAATGCGATTTGGGAATGTTGCAATCCTTCTCATCTCCCCTCCTCTATCTTACTTCCTCTGCCTCACTCGCTGGCTCGCTGGATCGCTGGCCTACCTGCCTAACCCTAACCACCGCTTGTGGCTCTAACTCCATCTGGCTCGTGCGGGCCATGGGCGAACATCAAAACATGGCCACCTCCCCGACTTGCGATGCACATAACTCCGCAACCATGCGTCACACGACCATTCCGAAGAGTGCGTTCGAACCGCGACTAAGCGTACATATATGTGCCCAAGTTTGAGGGCATTAGCAGCACTTTTATATAGAAATCTCAAAACCGCCCCTCCCAAAATGAAAAGCGCTCCTAGGGGCCAAATTTTGGTGGAGTGGTACGTACTTATATTGCGAAGGGCAAAATAGAGGTACGTACTGTTAAGCTGCAGAAAATGTATACGGGATCTCCGCTTCGCGAGAATGTCGGGGAAAACAGATACCTTTTCTGCTTGGGTTAGTATGTGTGGCAGCACTGTTAGGTTATCGTATAACTAGTTGTATAAGGTTTAGCTAAGTTGGTATGCACCCTAAATGCCTGTCCGTGCGCCGATCCCTTTATTTCCTAAAATGGCAAACGGGAAGTATTGTCGATTGCTAATCAATTTTTCTCTCCCGTAAATACGCAGACTGTCTTTATCAGCATGGGGAAAATCGGTAGATCCGTGGCTCCAAAACGTAACGCCCAGGCGCATATCTTGGGAGTGCTGGTTATACATATCAATGAGGTCATTACTGCGTTAATGCCTCATACCTCAGCCCTGTGGCCAACCGCTATTCCCGCATTTAATACACCGTTTTCCTATTTAGGGAATATTTCGCCTCTATCCACCCATTCATGCGAGGTTACCAGTGTGCCTAAGATCTGGTCCCTGATGCACCGCATGACATCGCCGTTTGGAGGTTATCCTTATGTCATGGTAGGTGTTACTAATGCGAGCACAGGTCGATGGCACAACTGAGGCGAGGCTTGTTGGCTCAGGTTGGGGGCCATTTTCCCGTTTAGGAAATATTTCATCCCCATCACCAACCAGGCCTAACTTAGAGGGCGTAAATGGCCAAAAACACGCTTTCAAGTATCTCTAGAGACTTAGCTGAATCATTCTTCACAGAATGACGACGTCTGTAGCCACAAGCCTTCGTCTATAAAGACTGCCTTCATACCTACACCATCAACCGCTCAGCCTACTCGCAAGAATAGCATCAATACGAACAAGAAAAATCCATCCTCTCCCCTCTGCCATCAAATCACTACATAACCGCAAGCTTTCACCCTTGCCATGTCGTCGATCTGGCTTATCACTGGCGCGAATCGAGGAATCGGCAAAGGAGTTCTCTCCCAAGTCCTTTGCCGACCTAACACAACCGTTATCGCCGCTCTCCGAGACATTTATGACTCGACTGCAACAGAACTTGCTAAAGTCCCTGTTGCCAGTGGAAGCAAACTCATCGTTGTTAAGGTCGATGCAAGCTCCGATACCGATGCTCAAGATGCTGTGAAATCACTCCAGTCACAGCATGGTATCAGCCATATTGATGTCGTCCTGGCCAATTCTGGTATTCTCACGCAGTGGGGCCCGGTCTCTGAGGTGACGCCGGAAGACCTGCGAAAGCATTTCGAGGTCAACACCATCGCTCCGATCAAGCTCTTCCAGGCCACCAAACCCCTTTTAGAGAAGTCGGAGAACCCCCGCTTCTTTATCACCTCAACAAATATCGCCAGTATCGGCCTCATGGACAAGATTCCTATGCCGACTATCGCCTACGGCCTCACTAAGGCGGCCGCCAACTACGCGACGTCCAAGATCCATTTTGAGAATCCAAAGATCAGCGCGGTTGCTCTGCATCCGGGCTGGGTCCAGACACGCATGGGTCAGCATGCGGCTGACATGGCGGGTGTGGCAGAGATTCCGGTTACTATTCAAGATAGTGCCTCTGGTTTAATAAAACAGGTAAGCACAGATTGTTCAGCTATGCCACTCACTCCATTTCTTGATGAATGATATCTAATAGTCGTTATAGATTGACCGGACTACAAAGGAGACCCTGTCCGGCAAGTTTGTAGGATTTGATGGCAACCCTGTTCCTTGGTAGAGAATGCATAGAGCCGTGGAATATAGCATAAATGTCATAGTTTGCGTCTCGCCGAGAATTAGATTCGATCAAGTTTAAGACTCACCTCATCCACCTGCATTATGACTTTCTGAAGTGCAACTCACCATACTGGATCTATCTCTGTAGGTCCACTTCTACTCTGATTAGTTACTTCTACGCTGTCTTGCTCCCTATCCTTTTCAACAAGTATTCAACATGGCAGTTAGCGTGAATTTTTGTCATCAGTAACGGCCAACTTATAGTAGCTCTTAACCTACACCCAAACCAATATACGCGATATACTTCATCAGCATCTGCCTAAGCCGATCCGGCAAGAATTGAACCACGTTGTGTGACACTCCCCGAATGCTACGGCTCTTGTCATACTAAGTGATGAACGCCATGCGGCCATTGATGACGTGAAGATTTCGTAGTGAATACACACTCCTTCGGATCTTGACCGAACCGATCTCTGGCTTTCGAGGGGGCTGCCCGGAATCAATTTGCATGGCGACCATCAACTTCCGAAGAAACATCCTCTCTTTAGCAAGATAGTTCTTAACATTGAGGCTACCTCCCTTAACACTAGATAGTTCTTAACATTGCGGCTACCTCCCTTAACACTAGCTACGCTAAGGTTAAGCTTTTGTTTGTACATTTGCGCCTTTAAAATACTCCGCAACAACTAGTAGCGCATCAAGAACGTTACGAGGCACAAGCACCTGCTCTGAGTCTATAGCTTGGCCTTTTTGCACGCAGGGTCGCTTTGCTACTATAGGCTCAATAGGTTGACTATCCGAGACCGCCTTTTCCTTTTCATTTCTACCTCCGTTTTTACCTTCCTGCTGTTTGTAATGTCTTGCAACTCACGATCTAGCTTCTCTAGCCTTAGCCATTGGTGCCAATTCTCCGAAGTACGATCATATTGGCTGATCAGCTCAGGCTGGAGCTAGCAAGGGTATGCAACAGTCACGGCCATAATCGCTCCGTAAGGTTTGAATGCCATGACGAGTCTGCCGTGCAATCCGGAGATAAGTATCATTCTCGTTGATAGGATAATTTAGATTAACCCATGCTGGGATTGACGGAATATGCATTTTTGCAATTGATACAGCTGCTTGATGGTACGTCGCAACTGTTAACAAGCCAGCTTTGGCGTCCCCTGGCAATTGAGATATTGTTTTGGAGAGTGTCTGGGAGGCGTATCCCGTCACTAAATAGGCTGGTTTTCGTAATCGAAAACTCTACGGAGTAGGTCAGTCCGTGGCGATCCATAATTACGGACGGACTGGACTACTCGAAACACTGCTTCTAGATAAATGGGATTGAAACTGTCTGGGAATGGCAGAAGTATGTCAATATCACAGCAAAGGAAATATGCTACTACGTAGGTTTGAAACAAGGCTGCAATTCCAAACTAAGTATCATAAAGATTGTCCAATGGCTTTACAGCCTCCTTCCAAGCTGGTCTTTCGCTAACTGTCTCCCACCAGTGTTTTAGATGCTTCCTCTCTGACAATAACCCTTGATTCCCCACCTTTAGAAGCATGTGTATGAGGGGCATGTAAAACCCGTCAACCAAAGAATACTGTCCTCCTGCCATGAAACTCTGCCTCGAGAGTATGCTTTCAATGGTGTTCAGAACATCGTCAAGAGCCTGAAGAAGAGGCAAAATTTCGTCGTCGGGGACCACTTTCCCTTGGAATCTGCATGTCGTGTGTATTAGCAGGATCTCTTTACTAGCGCTGCAGATATACTACTTGAGTCGAACTAATTTACTAACCTAGCAATAACCTCTTTGAGAACTAGAGGCTGCGCAACGTGGTCGAAATGTGCAAGCTCTATGGAAGCAGCTTGCTCGAAGAGTGCGATGGACTTGCTATCCTCCAAGCCCGGCATTAAAGATTCCCCGGAGCTGTTATATTTCAAGGCAATGTATCGAGCTATGGCGCGTGATTCTACGTAGTGGTCTTAGCAATTATTACACTCTGTAAGACTACTCCAAGTCTTAAACAGTACCGAAAAGTGTGAAGTCTCCATCAATTAAGACGGGGACCTTGCCAAATGGATTGAGAGCTAAGTGATCGGGTTCCTACTCGTGGTTAATTGCATTACTTCGGATATTTCACAGGAGGGCTAGAATAGGGACCTTCTGTACTTGATCCGACAAGTTTAGTGTTATCTCTTCGACAGTAATTCCTTTCTCAAGCAGCGCATGGCGGGCACGAAGCGTATTCCAAGAGCTTACAGCTCCATATAACTTGAGAGACATGGTGCCTCTAGCGAAATGTCGTGTATTAAGATAATGCCGACCACGAGAAGATAGTATATGTATATATATGTGTGTGTATGTGTGTGTGACCTCTTGTGAAAGAGCTGCAATAGTTCGCCTCCGTCCTGTGCCGCTGAATATATACTCCTCGGCTAAAGAGCAGTGGGTAATGCGTAACTTGGCGCCGAAGATGATTAGACTGTAATACCTGTACGCGCATTGTTTCATCAATAATGAGGTGACGCCATTGTCTAAGAGCGGGAATTTTTCTAAATTAGTCTTCTCTGCTCGGATTAACTAATCTTTATGCGAAGCTAAAACACATATCCTGATATAGACGTAATAGTTTGACGTGGACGTGATTTCATTGCACTGACCTCCCCCTCTCTGGGATATCCAGGCTAGTGCTACTGTGGCTAAACCTAATAGGCTACCCTATACTGACCCATTGCTTACACGCGAATTTGTTGCCTCGCCGCGGCCTATGTTTTGCGTCTCTGTCCTTGGCCCAAATTCACAGGTCTTGCTAGTGACCTTGAGCAAAACCGCTGTGACGCTTCTGCAAATTCAATCACTGCGTTTAGAACGGTCCTGTCAATGGGCCACTGTGTGATAGGCCGTCATAGTTGTGTTAATAAGCAGCATCCCGGGTTCGTAACCTTGGCATTTGTGCCGACACGTTAATGTGATTGGTTGATAATCACCATTATCCTAGTTAGGAAATATATGATCCAATATTATTGAAGTCCGCCGCGCCTCATCATCTGCATTGTGACGATATTGAAGAGCAAAAGTAAAATCAACGGAGGCATAGAAGCTTCGAGCGATTTATATTCGTAAGCCGTTTATCTCGTATTATTCATCTCATTGCCATCATTCGAATCCTTGGATATCATCTAACGTTGTCCCAATTTCCTTCTTCCATGATGTACCCGCCATTTCAGCCCAGACGATGGCAAGATACCCATCGCAAATATCATCAAACCAGACGAGTTCTCTGAGTCGATTCCTAAGTTGATCCTCGTCCTGAATCCCCAGAGTTTTCGAGATTAGCGAAAGAAGGTTAATGAAATAATCGCTGCTTTCTCCTAGAGGGCTTGCTGCGGCCCCTAAAAATATAACCCATACAACAAATCCCAAGATCTGTCCCTCAATAACCTGGGTAGAAAATGCACGCTTCACAGATAATTGAAGTCTTTTCGTCAGAGGGAGGTGAATTCTTGCCATCCTTGGGATCTCCCGTATTATCAAGTGCAGATATAGGATCGCGGCGACCCAAAATGCTTTGTACAAACTTGAAGCCTCACAAGAGTTAAATTTCGGGAGGTCCCTAAGTAGACGGTGATTGACAAGATATATGACATGGCTAATGGTCTTCCTCTCTTCCAGTGATAGTTCACTCGCCTTCGCCTTAGCTGCTGAGATTTGTTGTAAGGTTTCCCATACATCAAAGTTGATATGTTCATCGAGACTGAATATTCTCGGACCTTCTATAAATTGTGCGATAGGCAAGTACTTGAATGTGATATCTTCGAGGATAACCGCCAGAGGACCAGGGTGAAGTTGATTTGGAACAATGCAGGGCTTGCTACCCCACATCGTGGCGTATAGTAGATCGATCCTGGCACTATGTGTTAGCAATAATGTAACGACATTTGTCCAAATTATTGACTCGTACCAAGTTAACACTCGCAAAAGAACTTGGTTGTGCATTAAACTACTCAGACCACCTCGGATCCTAAGCATCTCCATAAGGCCTTTCATATGGGGTTTTGATGCGTCTGATGTTCCATGCAAGGTCTAAGAATCAAATTAGTCCCCAGGTGGCGAATTAGAAGCAGTCATGATTATTGAGTGCAAGAGACTCACCTCGAGTTTTATTAGCAGAGCTACTACGGCGAGATTCTCGTCGCTTGCTGGTTGACTAGATAGTAGACGACTATTGATAGCATGAATAGCTTGTCCTTTGTGAATCAAGGAATCCGCAGATGGTTCACGGTGGATGAGAAGATCACGATGGAGGGCAACGACGCTGAGGGTAGCATGAAGCAGTGCTGGGTCCTTGAAACTGAAAGAGATCCAAGTTCCTTCTGGGTTGAGAGCAAAGGAGTTGATTGTATATGAGGTATTGTCTGTACAGGAGGTTAGTAATTATCATTCATCCTTAGAGAGCAGGAAGTAAAGAAAAATAGAGATACTCACAGTGGTATAAAAGTAGCCGCGTCTCCCGTGTGGTTGGTATTAGAAGACTTCCATATCCGTGTAATATGGTGTCGATTGGCAGTAAGAAGTGAGCACGACTTGAATAGATGGTCATTACAAAGTATCATACCTGAAATTTAACTTCCGTTTCCTTTGATATCCTTGTACCAGATTCATCCGGAGCAGAAGAAGCTTTAAAATTCTTGGGACTCTTCCGAGACCAAGTAGAAAGTTTGAATTTTGTCTGGGAAATTTTAGCCGTAACTGGGGCAGTTCTTGACGAGGCTGTTTTCGTCTTCTTGGGGCTGGGCGTCGACTCTTCTCGCTTTGCGCGCAGGAATGATTGCATCGCCTGGGATCGAACAACATGGGAGTATGTGGCCTTGACCGACTCAGGCCGATCAGTGATGGTAATAAATATCAGCTGCTTAGGCTGGGCCACAGCTTCTGGCTGGTTTGAACCATCTGCTACGCCTTGTTCCCCACAGCCCTCCGGCCTTCCCTGGTGAGCATAAAGCCAATACGGTGTAGATTATGGAGGGGCAGATAATGGATTGATTTCTACATTACCACCTTGGTGATATCAGCAAATGTTTCCTTACCTAGTTGGTTGAACGCCACGCTGAGATGTTAAAGGTTCTGTGGCGACCCCAGGCACAACCTGATGATCCTTGCGCGATCGCGACGACATGCCTCTCCCAATACTTAGTCAGCCATCAAGGATATTATTGTTGCGGAGAATATTGTAATGAAGTTAACAGAACTTTAAACACGCATTTGTAGAAGCAGGTTGTTGATATATAAGCAGGAAATGATGCTGAATAATTTTCTACGTCGTCTTGCTAGTGTATACTATGTCGCATAATACGTCACTCTGTCTGTGGAGACTGACTAAGCTTCATTTCGATTAGACACTACTCCCTACCTCTGTTCGGTGCGCCCCTATACATATATAGTCATAATGTGGTTTAAATGTTTTTCGCCACATAACCACTCTATTATCTCATTGTTTTTGGGATAATAACCACTACAGCTAGTTGATCACTACGCCTTATTTCCTGAAAGTCCGAAGGCTTCGTGCAAGCCGTAGGCTAGCAATCTCGTGATTTTATGATCTCCTTACATTTTTAAACTGTACTAGTACTATTAAAGCTAGCTTTACCATATCCCTGCATTAGCTTACTGCCCCTGCCATAATTCTCGAGCTGGCAGAAAACTACTTGGCTGACGCGCATGATTATGATCAAAAATCGGACGATCACCTGCGGTACATGATCTATAAAGTCAGAACGCGAAGGGAATGGGGCCTTGCACAGGGCTACTCAAAAGGTGGTCACACCGACTTCGGCAGTTTGACTTTGCTCTTCTCGCAACATGTTGCTGGATTGCAGATCCGCACGCCAGAGGGAGAGTGGAAGTATGTTAAGCCTGTTGAAGGCGGGATCACCTGAAATTCTGCTGATACCTTGACTTTCCTCACCAAAGGTGTGTGCCAGTGCTTCCTCAACTGATCCACCAAGCTCACCTTCCCGCAGGTTTCGTAAAGTCGACGGTGCACAGTGTTGCGACGCCGCCAGCTGATCAGCTCAATGTGCCGCGGCTTGGCCTGCTCTACTTAAGCCAACCTGGGGACACGACGCTAAGGAAGGCAGTTCCCTCGCCTCTGCTGAACCGGCTGGGTCTCCTCACCGAAGAAAACAAGAATCCTACCCAGGTCGTACCTACTAGTACAGAGTAGGTTCGCGCGCGTGTGAAGGATGTTCATTATAAGACAGTGCTAGATAAGTGTGAAGGCACTTCATTCGGGTTCATGGGGCTCACGGCTCAGAATCACTATGAGTAGAATGATGCTGACACAAAGCAACGAGGACTGGCAAAAGATATCAATACTACAAACATCACCTCTTCGCCTAAAATACCCACGCCGGAAATTCTTGTTAGAATTGAACTCACTCCTTCTAGGAAACTCAGCCATCCATACCATAGCGACTTTCGATCAAAGCAATATCAAATGTTCGTTTCTTTGGCAGCACAAAAGCTCTTCTAAATGGGGGCGGAAGGCCGCGTTCTATCAGCCCTCTCATGCTTAAATCTATATGTGATCACCTGCTTGAAATGCCTGTATTGCCTCCAAAAGTCGACGCTAGCAGCCTCCAGTCTAGAGAGAACGCAAGTGAGTAACGTAGGTCATGGCGTAAACGGCATAATGGCGTAAGCGGCATAGTGGGGGGAGCCCGATCATTAACAACACCAGGAAATCAATTATTACTACCCTATTACACTTTTGAAGTGTACAGGTAAGGGCCTTCATTAACTAATCAAGTCGTGGTGTTGGTGGTGGTGGCAGAATCGTAGAAAAGGGTTTTATTATTATATTGGCACCTGGTGCCAACGTAGCAACAGTCCCGTCTTAGGTGGCCAGAACGAGGCTCTGATCTGTGAGTGGCATAAGCAGGTCGTAGGAAGGTTTGATACCCATCTCAGTGCTGCGCATAATCTGAGCCCCGCAGGGCCGAATGGCCCTGTTAATAGACGGCTTCCCCCCAATTTGAAGGAAACAAAGCTGATTAATGAAGCATTGGCGGGAGTCACATCTCGATCTGTACTGAGAATACCGTGCTCTAGTGCTGTTATGGTAAGCAGATGTGATCAAAGCCACCATTCGGACAGCAAATGTATGTTCTTCTATCCCGTAACGACTAAGGGAGCTAGATTGGCCGGAGTATCCCCTCGGAGCTCCAATATGAGCTAGGTTTATTTCCATATTTGGATAATGGTACTTACAAATCAAGGTTTGGGAGTCTCCGCTATGGGTTAACGTTCGATGTAATGTACCATATTCAGCTCACCGCCTTGCCACATTAAACAGCAGTCGGAGTTAAGCGGGTCCTTCTAGTTCGCAAAGTAACCCGCATTACTATTTTCCCCCACAGACCAAGGCTGGCCATGGCCTAGCTGGTTTCACCATGGGTGATGACGTAGGAGAATATAGAGGTGGTCTGTAAGGATCGGACAGAGCGGCGGCTTGCCAGAGTGCTAGGAATATACGAGTTGTTTGATAAGCACAGCCGATGTTTGTCATACACCTCTCATCGGGACACAGGCTCTGGCCATCTATAGTTATCATCTCGCCGCATTCTATTGCACTCTGCACGATAATCTCTCAACAACAAAATACTCGCTGTCATGTCGTCGACACTCGTAGCTGAAGTCAGCAACATCGTTAACAATGGCACATTCCGTTCCGAAGTAGGCCGGAAGCAACTGACGCTTGCGCTGGGGGGTCTATATATCGCCTCGACTACTGTCACTGCAAAGCCATCTCTGGTCTGGGAAACCGAAACTGGTTATCCTCGGTATTACATTCCTGTAAAGACGCTCCACGAGGATATTAAGACAGACAGCCCCAACGAATCAGTCAGCCTTGCTCTAGTTAAGACGGTCAAAGGAAAAGATGGCCAGCCACATGCTATCATCGAGAGCCTGACTGTGGGATCTAAGAAGACAACATGGGCGAGGTTTGTCGATGGACCACTAAAGGGATATATTAGATTTGACCGGAGCGAGCTTGGTAAGATAGCCTTTGCTTCGTCCCCCCATCCATTCAATGCTGTTCCAATGGCATTGAAGCTGCCAAAGTCCTAATCTGAGACGGCCACAGACGCCTGGTTTGAGAACGGTGCTCTCGCTAAGGCCATTAAGAACCCCTATAAGCGCATCGATACCCACGCCGTCACCCACGATATTGTGATCAAAGTCGACGGGGAGATAGTCGCGCAGTCAAAGGTGGCTGTTATTCTCAACGAGACTAGAGCTAAGGGAGTATACTACCTCCCCGCGACGAGTATCCTGGACTGGGGAAGCGTAGAAAAGAGCGATCTGAAAACGGCCTGCCCGTATAAGGGAGAAGCTTGGTATGGCAGCCTACGGAGTTGGGTCGAGCGAACAGCGCTAACCAAGGCTTGACAGGTACTTTTCGTTGACTGTGAAGGGCAAGAAGTACGAGAATCTGATCTGGTACTACCCATATCCCACGCATGAGAGCAGCGCTGTAGAGGGTCTGTTTAGCTTTTACAACAAGGAAGGCGTGGATATCCTGATTGATGGGGTGAAGGTCTAATACTGCATGGCCTAATACTTCAGATGAGCGGGTTCTGTGAAAGCCGGCTTGCTACCAAGAGTAAAATCCCCCGGCATGGCCAGTGCCACCAGTGATAAATACAAGCTCGTTCGCCATCTGAGTATACGTATATAAACAGAGATGAGGAGGGATTATTCAGTGGCTGACGGAACCATGAAATTGATACCAGCAATCCAATATTATCGAGTAAGGAGTGTGTAAGCAGCAATGTGAAGCCACTGAGGTAATTCCTGCTTTCAAATCATTTAATGGTATTACTGGTGAGCAACGTCTATAAGGCGCAATGCTATCCGTTGTAGTCTATCGCCACGGGGTCTATTCATCAGCAAGGAGACTAAACTGGCAGATAAATCGCCATCCGAAGCCCTATCCCCGAAGCCCCTTTTGGAGTTATGCTGCAGCGATGATTCAAACTGCTGACGTAATTTAACATTGAGAATTCCCTAATTTAGAAAATGGTGACTGATTACTTAATCAATATTTGTTGGACTAGACCAAAAGAGGAATATTCTAACATTCTGCGTGCATACCACTACAGAGGTGCGTTGACAGGGGTAGGATGGAGTTTATTCCAACCTCAATTTTAGGCCCATTTTTATTGGAGCGAATTCCCTAATTTGGAAAATGGCCTAGTGCTTACTTAACCAGGGTTACAGAGGACGCATTAACTTAAGTAGCGCGGGTTACATACAGTCAAACCCCTGTTAAGACGATGCTTTCGGTGCAGAGAAATGTATCGTCTTATTGAGTATATCGTCTTATGAGTTGTATGGGTGCCTGCAAATTGCTTTGAATTCATCCCAGAAAATATATCGCACTAACGGAGATATCGTCATAATGAGGATCGTCTTAACAGGGGTTTGACTGTAGGCACCCAGTGCGAGCCTCGCAGCGAATGCGAGTATTACCCTTTTCATACACCGCCCTTTTAGTGTGTTTCAAGCCCGTATTTGACACATCCCTAGCATGAAACCAATCAATCCTTCAATCAACTCTCAACAACCATTTTCTATGGAGCTCTCCGCACAAATCGAGTATATGATTTTGATTACTAGATGTTGAAACCATGGCTTGGCGCTTGCGCTGAACGTTTCTTTAGGAATTACTCCACAACATCAAACCTTTTGTCAGCTAGCACGCTACGATAATCCAACCCATGTCCAAGAATATGGGTTAGATTACACTAACAAAGAGACGAATTAACTACGTACCAACTTGAGTTGATTATGAATGCACTCGAGACGAACATATATAAAGAGCGCGAGGATAACCTCCTAGGTCATTATATTCATCATCCAGCAGGGAAAGCATAACAACAGGATCAGCTCCTGACTGTTCCATCACGAGTAATCTATCATAAAGTCGAAGCCTTATTTCCCAAAGCTCCTAGTCCAGCCCTAGCTTCAGAAGCCATGATGACTTACGGCACAGCCGAGCCCCAATACGTTGAGGTCAATGGCACGCGCTTCGCATACCTTCGTTTCGGCTCAACAGCCAAGACCGACGTCCCTCTAGTGTTCCTGCAACATTTCCGGGGCACCTTCGATCACTGGGATCCAGAGCTGATTGATCCCATCGCTGCTGAGCGACCGCTCATTCTCATCGACAATTCAGGCGTTGGAAAGAGCAGTGGCACAGTTCCCGGCACTTACGCAGAGTGGGCTTGGAACGTCATCGCAGTCGTTAAGGCGCTGAACATTCCTCAGATTGATTTATTGGGCTTCTCTATGGGAGGGTTTGTGGCCCAGATGACAGCTCTGAATGCACCAACTGTCGTTCGCAAGCTCGTCCTGGCTGGCACTGGGCCCAGCGCCGGTGAAGGTGTCGAAGGTGGTGACCCGCTAGTTACTCAGCGCTTGGCCACCGCGTCTAACGAGCAAGAAGCGCGTGATGCTTTTTTGACAGCTTTCTACTCACTGACGGCAAAGAAGCAAGCCCTTGGCGACACATGGTGGAGGCGCATGAACGCTGCTCGCTCGAATCGCTACGACTATGTTGGATCTGAGGGTACCAATGCTCAAATCGGCGCCGTCATCCGGTGGGGGAATCGTGACTTCGCGTCTGAAGGCTCCTACGACCGCCTACATGAACTTAAGATCCCAGTCCTCGTCGCAAATGGCGACAACGACGTTCTCATCCCGACAGTCAACAGTTGGGTCATTTTCAAGAAGTTAGCCAATGCGGATGCCCACCTACACTTGTTCCCGGATGTCGGACACGGGTTCCTGAACGAGTATGCGGACCAGTTTTCGAAACTTATTAACGTATTCTTGGATGCTTAAGTATCAAATGAAGGCAGCACACTGGATACTGGTGGAATGAGACTGGATCCTCTTGAGAGGATGCTATTTGTTATAAAGTTGGTCTTGAGAAGATCTGTTCAGTCTTAATAGTGCCTCCATAATATTGTCGGCAAATACCTCGTATACCACAACGAAGTACTTTATTTCTTATATACCGCGAGTTTTTCTTACCGAGTATCTCATACACCACAGCTTATTTAAAGTGATATTTGAGATATGTAATCAATGTTATTGCTATTGTGGTGGGGAAATCCGGTGATATTACGGAGTCAGGTGGCTTGGGGGAGGAAGCTTTGGTCCAACTCCGTAGCAAGCTAGCCCCACTCCTTTGGACCAGTAGCTACGAGGATGTCCGCACTGAAAATAGCTGACCTCGTGACATTGACTTTCAATGGGGACCGATTTACGCGGTGGTTGTTACTTTCCCTGCTGACTTTTTAGCGGAGCTTGATTCGAGGCGCGGATAACCACTCGTAGCTCTGAAATGGGGCCACGACGTCAGTGCGGACATGATGACCTACCCCTGTTGGTAGGCTTTGAGAAACGGTCAAATACCTTCCATAAAATTATGACCATCCCCTGCTGACCACTCTTTGGCTGTGCTGAATTTATACCGCTGACTTGCAACGTGCTGACAAAAATCGTCTTCGCTACTTCAAATTCTCTACTACACTGCGTGTTATCCGTCTGTCATCATCGTGCCTCTCTTCTCGCAAAACCACCCCATTCATGCCTAACCCTCTCGTATGACCTCCCACTCAACCTCTTCCTACTCATTTCCGTGCTGTTCCTCCTGCTGCCCCCCTCCACTCCCTCCTCATCAACGCCATCTTTTCCAACCTTGCAATCCTCCTCCACCTCGACCCCCATCTGCCCATCTTTACTAACTCTCCCCAAACCTTCCTCTACAACCCAAATATCTTTATCCTTTCCGTCCCGACCGCCCTACCCTGTCCACGACTACATTCGCACCACCTTAATCATTACTCCCTCTGCCTTTCCGTGTCCTACCCAATACCAATGACCCTCAATCTCGGCCACCGACCCACCCTCAAACTCACCGCAACCCGTGCATTGCAACCCGTTATACACCATTAACCATTCCTATGGCCTTGTTCCATTCTTGGGCTTCTTGGGCTTCTTCCCACCAACCTCAACATAACTCTATTCTCCTATATCTATCATATTTGCAATCCGTTTTGCCGTATTCCTCGTAACACCGTGCCTCTTGTATAAATGCTTTCCAACCAACCCCGATCAGATGGGTCACCGGCAACAGAGTCCTCCGCTACCCTGAGGAGCTTCCCGGGTATGAATTGCCCTCCACATAGACAGCCGTTCTCAACTCGGCAGACAGGACAGACGACGCAGCAGCTAGCACGACAATCTCGAAACAACCAACAAAGTCGAGATCGAGCAGCAATGAAACGTCGCCGACTCCTGCAGCTAAAGATCTCGAGAAGAGGGATACCGAGATCTAGCAGCCACGCGATGCGGATCCCGAGACCCTCTCGCTCAGCCGGACGAGGAGTCGGCTTGAGGTCGCCCCAGACACCGAAGACAGATTGGAGGTCGAAGCAGAGCTTGCTCTGGAACGAACTCAGACTAAACCCATTATGCCTCAGAAGACGTCGGATGGGAACATCCTCGTCGATTGGTATACCACAGATGACCCAGCAAATCCTCATAATTGGAGCAACCTGAAGCGTTTTTTCATCTAGCTCATCATCTGCTTGTATACCTTCGTCGTCTACAGCGGATCTGCGATCTACACCTCCAGTGAGCAAGGTGTGATGGAGAGGTTCAATGTCGGGCCTACTGCAGCATCTCTCCCTATTTCCCTCTACGTCTTGGCCTACGGTCTCGGCCCGCTGCTATGGTCTCCTCTGTCCGAGATTCCCATCATTGGACGTTCGCCTATTTATGCCGCGACCATGGCTCTTTTCACCATCCTCTCGCTCCCCACTGCCCTTGTGGACAACTTCGCTAACCTCTTAGTCCTGCGATCCCTCCAGGGCTTCCTAGGTAGCCCTTGTCTGGTAACTGGCGCTCCTACGATGCAAGGCATGTATTCCCTAATCTACCTGCCATTCACATTGTAAGTCTTCACTCACTAAGTTATTTACTCTCACGATATAATCTAACGGGTTCTCAGTGTTGCGTGGGTTTCTGCTGCTTATTGTGGGCCTGCTCTGGGCCCCCTCCTCTCTGGATTTGCAGTCACCGCCAAGGGATGGCCATGGTCGTTGTGGGAGATACTCTAACTTAGCGATATCCAAGAGAGACCACCCCCCTCCATCAGCCTACCCACCACCCAGCAGGTCTGCCACTCCCAAACCCAATCCCTCGAACTCATCCCTCCCACGCGCGTCCCCAATCTCTATCTCAGCCTCATTTCCAATCAACCTCTAATGAATTACACGTTGACAATAGTAATAATAATAAAAAGTAAACACAATTTATACTACAGAATTTATACTATCACTCACAAAGCTAAATATTAGGCCGCTGGCCCAGTCTTCCTCATGATGTTCCTCCTCCTCCCAGAGACATCGACTCCCAACATTCTCCTCCGCCGTGCCAGGAGACTCCGCAAGTTAACTGGCGATAACCGGCTCCTGTCTCAGTCTGAGATTGACCAGAAGAGCCTCCGACCTTCCCCGATCTTTATCGACGCTATTATCAAGCCTATAGAGATCACAGTCAAGGATCAAGCTATTGCATTCGTCAATCTGTACACAGCAATCATTTATGGAATCTACTACTCTTTCTTCGAATTGTTTCCCCTTGTGTATCCAGTGTACTATGGATTCTCGCTCGGCATGATCGCTGTTATCTTCACCTGTGTCCTAGTTGCTTGTCTGATCGGTGTCGCAATCTACTGCCTCTATCTTCAGTTCTTGCTCATTCCTGACATTCTAAAGAACTGTCTCCGTGCTCAGGAATCTCGCCTGGTGCCTGCTCTTTTCGCTTGCTTCGGTCCCACCATCGGCCTGTTTATCTTCGCATGGACTGCCCGTGCTGACATCCACTGGATTGCACCCACCATAGGCATCACCCTATACGCTGCCTCCGTGTTCATTGTCATGAAATGCATCTTCGTCTACGTGCCGTTCTCGTACCCACAGTACGCAGCCTCCCTGTTCGCTGGCAACGACTTCTTGAGAAGTGCTTTGGCTTGCGGGAGCATCATGTTTGCTAGACCGCTTTTCATCAACCTCGGTGTTGACAAGGGAGTCACTCCTTGCTGGCTTGAGTGTCATCGGCATCATCGGCATGTTCGTTCTGTACATCTACGGTGCAAAGCTGAGAGCGAGGTCGAAGTTCGCCTTGTCATAAACTGAAAACTCTGGTTACAATATACTTAAAATGGTTTGTCAACATGGGCCACTTCTGGCTATTGTTTGCATAGGCGCAGGGGTTGGGAATACATCACGGTTTGGCCACGGGGCCGTTGCATATTGCAACGGTACATGATAGTAAGCTGTTCGCTTCAGAGCGGCACGATAGAGCAACGGCTCAAGGATAATAGGCGGATGGATCTAAAAGAGAATCTATTGCATGCTCATATAGAGGGGTAGAAGGTCTGGAGCGACAAAGGTCGAACATATCTTTAGTTCTATAATATAATTGGGTCTCTTCACATCTTTGCATTCTTGGCTATGTTTACTGTGCACAATGTGGGTAATAATATAACGTGGTTGTACACCGAGTCGATCATGACACCGAGTCGATCACTTTTCCCCACCCTACCACTTCAAAATATAATTAAATAACCAGAATATGTATTAAAACTAAAACTACTCAGAATCTGATAAATTAAGTACTTCTACATCCTCCTGACAAGTTCTCACATTATGACCAACTTTTCCACAAGTGCCATAGTGCCGTCTAGAAGCATCTGCATATTGATAAATGCTTTTTGTTTGCTTCAATGTAGGAATACTTCCGCCCATCCATTTTGCGCAGCCAGCTAATTCATCATAAGAAGCAGAGACTGGCCAATCCAGAGAAAACTTTAATGGCACAGGGCCGTAGACTGTTCGAACAGATTTTCCTTCTAAGTAAGACTGGCTCAGAGGCGCAGACGGACACGAATTTCCGTTTGCATAACCATTGCTGTGTTCATTGGTGTACCCACTGGGGTACCCATTCTGGGCAACATTCTTCTCGACCCAAGATGCAGGTATGTTTAGGTTGTGAGTCTGCTCGAGATAGCGAGCATACTAAAGGATAATTAGGATCTTCTAAAAGTATAGGTTAATTCTTGTCTCACCTCTTCATTCGTGATTGGCCTGGCCTGAGCCTCGAATGCCGGAACTACAACCTTCCGAGGAGGCTTCTCATTAACCCTGCTAAGAGTCACAAGATATTCTTGCAGCATGTGAGGTCAACGTACCATCCAAAATGATGATCTGGGCCGGAATTATCTTCTGAGTCATCAAGACCAATCGTAATCGTTTGTTCCGGTATCTCGAACCATTCGTTTGGCACCCGAGCGGCTTCAGCGATTTCAACAGCTCCTTCAAAGTCAGGTTTGATGACGGTGGGCGGCCGAATTTTATCACTTTGCAAGAGCATATAAAGGATAGTCTCGAGATGCATCATCTCATGTTCAAATCCAATCCACAGGGCACGACCAACATCACGCGGAATCTTCCCCTCGAAAAGCCTCCGAATCTTGCTCTAGACTTTGTCCTGATATTCCAGGATCTCTTGGAGCGGGGGCCATTCGTCTGGGATTTCCGAATGGTTGTGGCATTGCTCCGGGTCATCAACATCAGGATCTATCCCCCTCTCAAATATTTAGGGGTAATGACTAGGTTCACAAGGAGGCAGGCTCGTGACCTTTGTGAGTTGTATGTCCAAGATAGTAGGAATATGGCTAAGATAGAAGATAACGTGGTTTATTAGTACCTAGTTAATATTAGTACCTAGTTAACTTTTTCCTACCTTTGTACAAAGAATTAATATTAAATAACAACAATGAATTAAATTTAACTAAACTAATTACAGATCTACTAAAGGTTATATAGTAATAGTATCTTAACATATTCTTAAATTATAACTAGTCTCTCTATAAGTACTATAGTGTTATATAGTTAGATTCCCTTTGCCTTAAACACTCTCTCTTAAATGCCTATTACGTTAAATCTACTTATCTACCTTAGTTTAACTTAGAATATCATATACATCCTTAATAGTAAGTATACCCCCTTAATGAATATGTGTCTTTTTAGCTCTATAGCATTTACTAAGTACCTCATTTATTATATAAAGTAAATGTATCTTAGCTTATAATAAAGTGACCTTATAAGCTAAAAGCTCTATCCCCTTTACTAATGAAGCAACTATCTTAAAAATAGGCATTAGTAAGCTTCCTTAGTAACATGTAATGTAACCTTTAACTAAGGTTATTTATAAAAGAGCTTTAGTTAAGTTATAAGGTATCTAAGAGACCTAAGGGTCCTTATCTACTAAGGGGAGCTAAGGAGGTATAACTACTTATAAGTTAACATTAAGCTTAGATATAACTACTTAAAGATTATATAGTCTTAAACTAGCTCCCTAGAATCTAGCTTAGCTATTTTAGACTAAAAGTAACTACTTATATACTACCTTAAATGTAATAAAGAACTTAACCTTACTAATATAATTTATATAAGCTTTAATAAAGTACTTAATTTAAAGACTATATAACCATTTTAATATACTAAAGTACCTAACATTAAGTAGCTAGGTTAAGTAAGAGGAATAAGCTAGTAAATAAAGGGGTATAATGTTATTAGTCTTATAATATGCTTAAAATGTAGCTAAATTATAACTCTTATATCTATTAACTAATATTTAATAAGGGCCCTTTACTATATAAGTAGTATGCTTATTAAAGTACTTTAACTACTTAAGACTTATCTTATTATTAGTCTATCTATTACTTATTAGTTTAATAGCCTAGCTATATAGTAAGCTACTTTTAGTATACTAATATATAAGGTAATTAACTCCTTATATAACTAGAAATAGAGGTATACTTCTACCCTTACTATTAATGTACATAATTACTATAGCTTATTTATAATTACTAGGCTAAACTACCTTACCTTAGTTACATTAATTAGAGTATATAACTACTATTCTAGGATAGATCATGCCTATTATAAACCCTATCTTGTTAAAGTTATAGAAATTATAATCTAATACTTTATATTTAGCTCTTATGTTTTATATAAGCTTAAACTACTCTCTAATAAGCATAGGATCTTTATATAAGGCCCTTTAGAAGTTATAAATATAATTAAAATGCATCTTTAGTTCTAGGCATCATTATATGAATTAATGTGCCTAGAGCTTCCTAACATGCTTTCCTTAATATGCTTTAAGGAGATAGTTAGCTATATCTTTAACACTAGCTAACTAGGGTATAAATCCTCTTAAATCTAAGTTAATTATATGTTAACTAATTACCTCCTCTTTAAGTTTAGTTAATTTTTAGATAGCTAGTCATTACTTATGAATATCTATATAACTATTCATTCTACTAGTAAGTATAGAATAAGGTATGTTATAGATCTTTACTACATAAAGATAAGTAAAATTTTTAGTTATATAAATAGCCTTAATAGCTAAGATGATTCTAGCTTCTTAGGTATAAATAGACATACTTTATTATTAAAATAACGTGTATTAAAGCTAGGGGGTAGAGAAAACATGAAAAGTTAACTAGGTACTAATATTAACTAGGTACTAATAAACCACATTATATGCATTTTGAAGTTTTATAGGCTTATCTAACAACTCCTTATCTAGGATCATTTATCTAGTTATAACGTCCTATATAGCCTATAGGCCCTACTAGTCTTTAATTATTAGAATGATATAGGTAGTATATACTAAAGGATTAAAATTAAATCCTATCTTTTGTTTTGTTAATAGGTAGACATCTATTATAGTAAGAATATTAGTAAAAGATACTAACTTCTAGATTAGTAATGAAAATTAAGACATAGGTAGTAAGTATAGACATTTATAGATAGTAGGTTAGACCCTTAGCCTTGCTCTTTAAGGGTCTAGTATAGACCCCTTAAACATAATGCCCCTACATTCTCTTATAAATTATAAGTAAAATGGTTAGGTAATTAACTCTATAGCTTTTATATATAAGTACCTAGAGCCTTATATATATACTTTTAGTATAGCTACTCTTAACATAATGCTAATAAAGATAGATAAATTAGGAAAAAGAATATTAGGACATACTATATGCTTTAGATAAGGCTAACTATTAGCTAACCTTATCTAAGTCTAAGGCTCTTTATAACTAATTAGTCTCCTCTAGGGAGTATTTTAGACTTTACTTTACTTAAACATGCTCTCTAGCCATAAAATAAACGTCTATGTAGTATACATCTTTAATAGAAGAATAGAATGCCTAATGTTAACTACTATTACCCTTATAGACATACTTGCTAATTACTCTCTAATTATTAAGATTAAAAACTTACTCTTTTAATATCTTATTAGCTTGTTAGAGTCTGTTAAGAATGAATCTATTAACTAATTTAACATATACTTATAATGAAACTAAATATATAGCTATAGACATACTTATGTATAAGGCCTTCTTTGTCTAATTAAGTAAGGTTAGGTATAGGCTAATAGATTATAAGAGCACTTACCATTATATACATAACTATACTTAATTAGTAGTAATTGTTATAAATATAAATGGATTTAACCCTTATAAAACTTTCCTAGGATTACTTGTTACATTTAATCTAATAAGTATAGAATTAGATAGTTATAAGGCCTTAGTAAATTAAGACATAGTTTAGGGCATAGAGCTAGATGGCAAAAGTAACATCTTATTAATTAATTAGGTAGGTAGTAGTAGTAGTAGTAGTATATATATAACAACTAAACTAAATTAGGATTGTTTCTAGACTTAAGTAAGGCATAATACCTAATAAGGATTATTTCTAGACTTAAGCAAGGCATGATACCTAATAAGGATTATTTCTTAAAGTACATTCTATCTATTCCTAATTAGGATTATTTCCTTACATCCTTCTCTATTATTACACCTTCTACTAGTACTAGCACTAGTGCTAGCACTAGTATAAATGCTACTACCTATTCTTCTTCTTGTTATTAAAGTTTATATATATAAAAGCTAGCTAGCAAAAATGGCTAGCTAACTAAGGAAATACCTAAACGCTTAGCATGTAGTAGTAGCTAAATTAGCTAGTAATTACATAACCTACTAGTAGCACTAGAACTAATCCTCTTCTTAGAACCTCTAATTCATCCTCTATAAGCCAACCTAGTAAGACGCACCCCTTCCTATAAGCTCTACTACTGTCATTTATAGCAACCTTAACCTACCTACTAAAGAAGATAAGCTACTAATGGTCTAGTAAGGCATTATTATATCTTAAGGGTGTCCTTAGCAGCTATAGGAAGTGCTAGTGCTACTACCCCTACTATAAACAAAGAAGAGAGAGGTTAAGGAGGTAGTAGGTAGCCTTAACCTACATAATGAGGTTAATGAAGACCATAAGGTAGTAATTATACTATAGACACTATAGTAGGAAGGTAAGCATAAGATAAAGGAGTAGCCTATAGTTAGGTAAGAGGATAATGCTATTATTGTTTATTTAAAGTTCTACTACTAATGTTGCTATTAGTTAGTTCTACTATAGAAGCTACTACTACTACTACTACTAAAGCTACTACTACTACTAAAACTACAATCTTGTCCTATATAGAGGTAGAGTAGGATACTATAAGACAAGCAAGTGTACATAATAAGGAGGAAGTGCTATAGGATGTAAGAGGTAATAAGGAGTCTAAAGTCTAAAGCTAGATACTAAGTGAGATGTCTTAACATCTATAGATAGATACTATAAAACCTATTATCTATGTATAGTTAATTGTTAGTTCATAAGGAAGTAGTAACAAAAGGAAGTAATAGTCTTTACTACTTATCCTAAAGTAGGCTATAATTACTAATTAGTTATAGGAGATGCTAAACACACCCCTTAAGCTACTACACCTATTATTAATTCTTCTTCTATTATTATTAGTAGTAGCACTAGCACTAGTAGTAGTACTAGTACTAGTAGTAGTAGTAGTACTAGTAGTAGTAGTACCTAAAGCCACGTTAGGCCTATAGAGCTTACTACTATACTCTAGTAGGGTCCTTAAGCACAAGATAGTAAGATGCCCCTACTAACTATAGTCTAGGTTACATAGTAGCTATAGTAGTTCTATAGGTATACATAAGAGTAGTACTAAGTAAAGGAGGAAGAGTACATATAGGCTTATAGGTAAGCTAGCTCCCTATAGCACTTCTACTACTTACTACTATAGATTACTACTCTATTAATAGATGTAAATACTAATAGGAGCCCCTCTACTACTATGCTAGATGTACTAAGCTAGCATAAGCTTATAAAGCATAAAGAGTATAAGATAGAGAGCCTTAATTAGTAAGTAATGTTTAAGGGGGACCTATATGCTACTACTAGTACTACTACTAGTACTACTACTACTCTCCTTCTTACCTAAACCCTATAGGGTCTCTACCTAGACATACACTATAGCTATAGCTAACATAAGGTAGTACTAGAGACTAGCTTTAATGTTAATAGCCTATGTGCATTTCTAACTAGCCTCATGGTAGCACGCTAGGGTCTAAACTAGTTCCTATAATAGTACTAGCTACTAAACCTTAGTAGTAGTATCTACTTAGGCCTCTAGGTGCTAAGCCTTAACCTAAGGGACTAGTAGGTATAGGTGTAATAACTACTCTACTAGATCTAGCACTTCTGCTTTAGGGAGGTCATTAGGATGTCTAGCCTACTCCTATATGTTATGTTCCTATAGTATAACTTTGTTTATAATCTTAATAAAGGTAGTAGTAGTAGTAGTAGTAGTAGTACTAAGAATAGAGTAATAACCTTAATTAAGTAGAAGGATAAGGTAATGCTTATAGACAAGATTATCCTACTAGCTATCTATAAAGTAGTATAGTTAGTAAACATCCTATAGTACTACCCTATGTCTATAGCCTTAATTAAGGCTAATGTCCTTATAGGTAGTAAGGAGTAGTATATAAAGGTCCTAGTCTTATAAGAGTAGTTCCTCTTATATGTAATCTAGCCTAAGCACCTTAGTACTATATAGTAGAGGGTATAGTAGTACATTAATAGCATGCTATAGTTTGCCTACTTTAGCTAGCTTACCCTCTTTCTAAACTAGAAGAATAGTAAGGTAAACTATATAAGCCTAACTCTCTAAGGGGCCCTAGGGGGGTAGTAGTTACACTAGGCTACTACTACTAATGCTAAATTCCTTAATAAGGAGTAGGTCTATGTTAACATTAGTAAGTAGGTCACGTTACCCTCTACTAGGCTCCTAACCTAGTATAGAGTAGAGGAGGCTAGTACTACTAAGACCTATCTCTACTACTAGTACTATCTTAAATCCTTCTTTAAGCACTAGAAGACTATAGCTAGTAATAGCACTAGCACTAGCACTACTACTAGTACTAGTACTACTACTAGCTCTACATTTACCTATGTATTATATATATAGGCTACTCTCTAGAATGCTAGTAGCTAGATAGTAGTAGCTACTCTATTAAGCTAGGCATTCTAGGATAGGTATGTATATAAGTAGTTCTATAATGTAGTTAAGTCCTTATTTAATGTAGCTAAGGTCTATATCTTTAATAACAATAGCCTTAAGAACATTACCCTTAACCTAGCCTATGTCTAGAGCCTCTATAAGGCTAGTAGAGCTACTACCTTCTCCTAAAAGGCTAGCCTTATAAGCTACCTCTATAGTAAGAGGCATGTATATATTAACCTAGCTAACTATAGGTCTAAGTTATATAGAATGTAGAAGGAGCACTAGATCTTAGTCTATATAGTAGAAGAGATTCTAGGACTATAGTAGTCCTAGGAGAACATACTACTACTAGTACTACTACTAGTGCTACTACTAGTGCTATACTACATTATCCTTATAGTAGATGTATTTAAGTTTATATAAGCCTAGCTTAATAAGTATTACTTCCTGTTTAAGTAAGTCCTTACCTAGACAAACAAGATGCACTCCCTACTAGAGTTTATTATAATGGTAGTAGTGCTCTAGGTGCTCTAGTTTAGCTATAGTAGCACATAGCTCTCTTAGGAGCTCCTCTTGTTTAAGGACTAGTAGTAGTAGGTAAGGGATGATAAGCTAGTTGCTATTAAGGGAATAGGCATAGTAGTAATAATCATAGTACATAGGATTAGCTAGTTCCTACCTAAGATTAACTAGTAGACCCTATAGGTAGTTCTACTACATAGGGACTAGCTCCTTATAGGTAATATACTCATTTATACATAGTACTAGTAGTAGTAGTAGGTAGTATAGGACCTTTAGGACATATACATCTAGCTTAGACAAGCTAA